>JAECMU010175861.1:15297-25344 GCA_016106625.1 Dracogyra subfuscus
AATGTCATGACTATACTATTATACTGTTTCAATAAAATAGAACATTTGGGATTTATTATCTTTCAGACGATTGCCATTTCTGGAAATGTTATAAATAATTCTTAATCCAGTGCTCTATTGGAAAAGAATTAAAACATGATTGCAGCCTAATTTTATTGTTTCTAATTATTTTGTTATAAATATTTAAAGAACGAGCTCAACTACACAAAATGTATGACTGTCTAATGTTCATAAAAACAACCCAATCAGAAACCAATAAATAATGCACAACTATTGTTATGTGGTGTGAAACAGTGTGTTTACTGGCTTCATTTTAATTAGATGTACATGTCCGATGAAAAAATTAAATTTTAATACATATTAGATCAAAAGCATATCATATGTAAAATAATACACATTAACAACAAAAGAAATGCAAATGTTAATTCAGTTTTCTTCAGTTTAAATCTCATTAGTTTTTGTGTGTATTAAAATGTTCAATGTCTTGTGAACATTTTAGGCACATTTTGAGTCTATTAGTAAACTAATTTTATCATGACAAAAAAAATATAAATTACAAAATATTTGAATTTCTTTTGTGGTTCTGTGAATAATACCAGGTACATTGTACTTATAACATTTTAACAGCCTATTTACTGAATTAAAAAAATAAATAAATATATTGAAAAATTTGCTTTCTTTTTGTTGTTGTTCAGTGTATGGTACCAGGTATTTTGTACTTCTAAAAAATTATTCTAAGAACACACTTTTAAACCTAAATGAAGTATAAGCATGTAAAGAGGCTGCACTACCAAGTGGGAGTAGATGTGGTAGTCACTTTCACCCACAGAAAAAATAACAAAATGTGCATTATTAATTTAAATGTAACTTTTCCATCTAGCTGGAGAAGACCCTTCCAATACTCACGGGTATACAATAACGTCTGGTATGATATACTTATGTTATATAATATTTACTCTCTTTATATACAATGTAGTAGTTGTTCTAGGAGTTTCTGTCTGGGGGCATTTGTGGCATTACTGTGATAATTTTGGTTGGGGGGGGGAAGAGTTCTGCCACCTTCCTTACTTCGCTTCCATCCCATTAAGTCAGGATGATCAGTGTGAAAGACATAGACAAAACTAAATAAAATGTAAAATACATAGTCAGAGGCAGATAATATTTTTAGAAACATAAAACCAAATGTTTGATTGTGGACAGTTACTGTCCTCGTGAGCCAGTTTACATCCATTATGATGTTGGAAAATAATTAAAATGTACAATGCAAACGGTTGAGTGGGGATAATGTAAAAATGCTTTTTTCCAGCTGAACTACAAGAAAACTCCTGCAATAATGCATCACAGAGGACAATTTATTTACAAAACTGTATACTATACAGCTAACCCTTGATGATAGTAAAATGATTTGTGAGCAATGATTGGCTGAATCTTTACTACAACAGATCAATAAATGTGTTAATCATGGTTATTCTAAAACAAAGTTTATGCTTCGACGACCAAATGCATTATACCTGATCTCTTTCATCAATTAATGGTAATTGATAGAGCAACTTGAAACACAAATCACAGACCGCGATGGTTACTCATGGTGTCTCTTGAGTATCTAACCAATAGTCACACGATTCCATCATCATTACACTGTAGTACTACAATACACAGGCTGTCGGGTAATTACGGCTTCGAAAGGTGAGATAGAGAAGTGTTTTGAATATGTTTTTCAGTATTTTAAAAGATCTGTGTAAAAAAACAATTTGTTACATTTCCTTAATGTATAAAATACAGTGTATTATTTTATAAAAAATTTAATTAATAAAACAAAATATGAAAGAATACTTCATAAAATATTCAGTTCTAGAACCACATTTGATGTGGAAACTGCAGACACAGGTGAGAGAAAATGGCTTTTTAAAGTGTTATCAGTTTTCAACATGATTTATTTTGAAAGTATTTTGTTACCTTTTCCTATCATACAACATCTTATTAATAATAGAATTTTAATAAAAGAAACTAAAAAGATAGAAACTTTATAAAGTATTCACATATGGTTATTGTTAAAAAAAAAAAATTCTGTCACTTGACCCACCATTTTATTAGCAACCTTATCACATGATATTGTATTTTATCTTTGTTTTTTAATATTATAAGGAAAGAAAAGGAAGGAAAAAAACAAACACTGTAGATAATGGCATAAAATAAATTAAGTTAAGACAATTTGTTCCATCAGCTGGTATGCAGCAAACAACAATGGTCAGTTTACAAAGCCTGGGGTTTTTTTAAACAGAGTGTTTAAGCATAGAAGATATATGTAGTTGGTTAAATGTATGTAAGATAAAAGTGGGCTTTGTAGATTTGGCCCTATATATATTTTAGTTTCAGTCTAACAAATAAATTTAAAAAATAAAAATAATGTATTGTCTAAAAAACAAAAAAACATTCTGGCACCCAATCCTACCTAGACAAATAGGCCAAGATTAAATAGTGATAGATATTATTAAGACCAGTATGAAAATATTAAATTGGTGATGGCAAACTATATCTGAATATACATTTTTAAAAACAATTTTATATTTTGTCTAACTTAAAAACGTTAGCCATGTGAGCCATATACACAGCAAGGGGGATGCCATGCCATTCTGCATTAGAGGAAACACTACTTCAAAACAACACAAAAAACAACACATAAAGCAATGAGATACTGGAGAAAGATGAGAGCTATGCAGTATGCACCATGTCATAAACATGACACTCTGGTGTTTTAAATTACACTAAAACAAGGGATCAATGGACTTAGCGTTTGAAACTCACCAGTCTGTTTGTCCTAATACAAACAATAACAAATGCATTTTGGTTATCAGTGATGGACAATTATAAGAAAACAAGTCCATTAAGTTCAATCAATGGGCAGCTGACAGATATAGACAGCCAATTGTGTTTACACTAGGTTTACGGGAGGCCGACTTACATACACATCTGTTACTTTCCAACAGAGATAAGCGTAAACTAGACTTCAAGTCAACCAGTGTGACGGTCTAAATCACTGGATAGTGGGACAATTTATACTTTTAACATTGTAAGTTAAATTGTTGGATTTTCACAAATATAAATTTACTGAACTTGATGTATACAGATTTCACGATGATACTGGAGAGAAAACATCAAAGTATTTATTGGATATTCAAATATAAATGGCTGTGATTACAAACTATTAAGAAGGAAAGGAATATTTCAATAATTTGTTTAAATAATATTCCAGCTTAATATTTATTCAGCAGCTACCAGGTGTGGCAATAACTGATGTGTGTATTTTAGTGCTGGGGTGTCATTAAACATTCATTCATTCTTTCATTCGTTTGATCATTCCATTATATGTGAAATATACTGTAATATGTGACATTTGGATGATACTGCAAGAGAAGAAACCAATAGCTGTTGCATACACAGAGAATAATATGTGAGTGGACGTTAGATATCATTTATAAAATCATCTTTTAAAATGTATCTAATGAGTGAAAATTAGTTTAATACATTTTTAAACAACGAGTTATAAGATAAATGGTATCTAACGGACACAAATGTATTATTCCATTTCTTACACATCCTCAAAAACCATGTTTTAAGCAAATTTTAACATCTTTTTCAACTAAATGTGATTTACAGCCCTTGCAATCGTAGCTAACTTATGTATCACAGACAAATGATTGTCAGGTTAGTTATTTGTCACAGAGTTACGAATTTCGATTGTACTGAGATATTTCATTGGATTATGGCATTGGTGACCTGGTCATGAACTAGAAACAGCCAAATGTATGTCTTGAAATTGTTAACTCACATACATGTGTAAACAAGGATGTGTTATCAAGAGCAATAAATGATGTTCTTACCAAAGGGTGTGCAATAAAATGACATGTTGTGTACTCTTATCATTAACAGTAAGGTGTATTTTACATGCACTTTCCTAAATAATGACAGCACATCTATAGTCTTTGATATTTCAGGCATGGAACACTGTCTGGAATGCTCTGGATATAACCTAAAGGGTCCACTGACAAAAAACAATCACTGTACCTCAGACAAAGAGCCCAGCACTTTACAGTGGAAATTTCAACCAATTACTTTGCAGTAACATGTTACAGTGATCATTTAGCAAATGTATTGCAATATGTGCACTGCAGACTATCTGGTTGCAACATCAATAAACTGCTGAAGCTCATCATCATAACAAAGCAGTAGTAACTGATGTGAGATAAATACCAATGAAAAACATATGCATTATCTAGAATTTACTAAAACATGCTTGTGACAAAATGAATGTTACAGACCCCACAGCATGATCAAAATGATTAGCTGTTGAGGTTATTAATTTCTCCAAACATGCATGTTTCACGGCAAATATTTTCAAATAAACTAGACAATGCTATGTTTTGCAGTGTTTTCAGTAACGTTTTACAAAATGAGTAAGTAAACTATCATTAACTGTGAGTATGGATATAACAACAGGTAAGTACAGAAACATACAAGTTTCAATGACTGGTCCATGAAGTAAATCACATTTCTTTATCAGCATAGTTTATAACGAATACACAGTTTCCTTATTTTTTAATAATGTTGAGTTGCAATTTTTCCTTGCCATTTATTGTGCTTCTGACACAAGAAGATCAATACAAGAATAATTATTATTAATTTTCATCTTGTTTTATTTTACAGATGCAACACATTAGACATCACTGCCATAAACAATCAGGATTAAAAAAGAAAAGAAAAACCTTTGTGAAGTTGTGAAGGAACTGTCTGGATATAAAAACTGAACATACTGCAAGTTTTATAAATACAGAGGACATTTCAAAAACCTGCACACTCGCTGTTAATATTTTGGAGTAAACAGAAAACAATGGGAAATGGCCCAATTCAAAACAACCCTACCAAAGAAGGAAATATACAACAATGAAATTCCATGGTGACAGATGAAAAAACCCAAAGCATAATTTGTTTTTAGATTCAAAAAACTAAAATGTTATGACAAAGTGATAACATGAATTCTTCCAAGAGGAATAATTTTTATGTTAGCCTTGGTGTTGGATAAATAAATATTTCCCACCATGATAAACCTTTCTAGTTACCAAAGCCAGAGTAAAGACGGAATTAAAGAAAAGAACAGCAAGGAAAAGAACGTTTGACATTATTCTTACAGAATACAATGACAAATTTCACAGCATGAGCCTACAGGGGTTTGTGCTTGTCTTTTTCCTTCTGTCTACCTCACGTAGTGTTGATGTCACTCGAAATCAACCAGTCAGCTCCAAGTGTCCAGAGAGATGCATATGCTCAGATGCAACCTTTGCCAATTTTAATGGTCATTTGCAAACTGTCAACTGCAGCAAGCAAGGATTAAGAGAATTTCCACCAGATATTCCATTTCGCACGGAAGCATTAATTCTATCAAAGAACATGTTCCAAAATTTGTCTAGCCTTCCAGTCTTACCCCACCTAAAAATTCTCGACTTATCACACAACAGAATTCATTCTCTTGACAACCGAAGAATTTATGATAATATCGGCAGACTTCAAAACTTGTATCTGAATGGTAATGCGATTAGAATACTTCAGCATGGAAGTTTCAGTGGTTTGAAATACCTGGATGTTTTAGACCTCTCACATAATGCACTACAGAAGATTGAAATTCATGCTTTTGGAGGTTTAAACCATCTCCAAGAACTTAATCTTAATCATAACTTTCTGAGAGAGTTGAAAAGAATATGGCTGCTGTCTGTTTCATCTATCATAAAGTTTGAACTGGCTGGAAATTTCCTCTATGCTATTGACAAGCAAGTGTTTGATTCCTTATCTAATCTTGTTCACCTGGATTTATCAGCAAATACTATTGCTAAAATTGATTCAGAGGGTTTCAAAGGACTACATGCACTCAAGTTTCTTAATTTATCTCACAATAATCTGAAAACCGTGCCATCAAGTATAATGAGTATCCCAGAGCTGAATATTCTGTTGCTAGATTTCAACAATTTCAACAGAATAGAAACCAACGCATTTGTTAACTCAAACATCACTGAAATATCACTGAGCTTCCAACCATATCTTAGAGTTATTGAAAAAGGTGCTTTTACTAACTTGCCGAGACTTGTGACGTTACAAATTCATGACAACAAAAAGCTGATCTTCATCCATCCAAACACATTTATAAACACATCTCATATTCACCAGCTTTTTCTTCATAACAATGCTCTGATGTCACTGCCGATGGCCGTCAAGAACAGTTTGACTGATCTAAATGAACTCCACTTGTACAACAACCCACTGCACTGTGACTGTAATGTGTACTGGATTAAACAAGAACTCATCATGTTTGCCGCAGCCAACATAACAGACATCTACATAAAATCATCAGATAAACTTCTTTGCGATACACCCACAAGTCAGTTCCAGGTGCCACTCAGACAAATATCAGTAGACCAAATACCACCTCTCTGTCCACCAACCACCCTGGCATTGTTTTCTGATAGTCTTAACCTTACTATTGGTGATGATCTTTACCTTGAATGCCAGGCCATTGGTGTGCCAGAGCCTCAGTTGTACTGGCTTTTACCTAAAGGTAAAGTTCTTAATTCCTCTATGGAAAACAAAAGGGTTGTTCTTTTAGATGAGACAGCCATTTTCCTAAGTGGATTAAGACAATCGGATGAAGGAACGTATGGCTGCGAAGCCTGGAATCAAATGGGCTATGACGTAAGTTCAGCACAACTGCATGTCATGCAAAAAGATCTCAAAATTGTTCCTCTCAGAATTTCCAAAAACTTCATAACAGTTGAGTGGAGAGGTTCAATTCCACGTCTTCATTTACAAGACTTTCAACTTCATTATCGCGAAAGCAGTCAAAGTGATTCACAAACTTTGTATCTGAACAGTGCCATACACAGATGCACCATCGGAGGACTCAAGCCATTAACTACATATGAAATCTGCATTGTGTACATGCATGACTATGTTGTTCATTGTTTAAACATTACCACCGAGCATGAAATAACAGTCAAAAAGGGCATCACTACCATCACTACACCCAAAATTATCGCTGGGGTGGCCACAGTTGTTGGGGCAACCTTGGTGCTGTGCTTTGTTATTGTAGTTCTGAGAAAGTTCCGTAAGAGAAAAGGATACTGTGAGCCACCTATTGAGAAAGGCGATACTACTGCGCAGATACCCCTGGAAAATCTTTACCAACCTTCAAATCCACAACTTTGCTCCTCAAGGACTGCTCTACTGCCAAATTCACAAATTTAAGAGAAAAAATAACGTAACTGCACAAGTATATTAAGTGCTGCACAAAATTGAACATTTGCCTCATCTGTAGTTTTTTGTGTGTGTAGAGAACATATAACAGCGTTTAATAAGTTGTTCACTAAATCACCAAATATAAATAAAGGTTGAATTTGGTGAATAAATCTTAATAAATCTGCCAAAAAGCCAATTTAAATCTTAGCAAATGTAATCATTAATGTCTATATTTTGTTACATTTGGTTTAGCTAGGATAAACTGTTCAGTTACCTATAAAAGTAGCCAAATTGCTTGCAATAGTTATTGCCCAGCTCACATCCTGCACAACCCATTTACAAGGCAAAAATATTGCTAAAATTAACACCTTTACTCCTGTGACTATATAAATACTTCAGACTGACTATTAATATAGTTCAGAAACTTTTCCCTAAAAAAAAAAAAAAAGATTATGTGAAAGCAAAACATTTGTTCTTCAATTCTATTAAGCACAAATACATTGATTTAAAGAGTAATATATGACATGATTTGTAAAACTAAAAATACTAGTAGTTTAATGTCCTTTCTCAACAAGGGATAATAATTCACTTGTTTTTGAGCTTATCTCGATATATTTTTGCTTAAGAAGTTATTTATCTGTTTTTATATGACCATATGTTATAAAAACTGTAAAATGAAACCATAATGTAGGCATTTTTTGTGCTTTCCTTAAGGGGCCATTCACAACAATCAACATTTTCATAAAAATTCAAAGCTGTACTCTTTTTTTTTTTTTTTGCTACCCAGCTTAAAACTGTATGTAAAAACTAATTATTGTGTGCGTGTTTGCGTGTATATGTGTGTGCGCGTGCACATGAGTATGTTTGCTTTAAAAAATATATGCTAGCATTATCAACGCTCCAAAATAAAGTTGGTACGCTAATGAAAATGTTGGTAATTGTGAATGATCCTTACGAACATCTAAATGGGTTTTTTAACATTGGAAATTATTTCTTTTAAAAAATTGAACAAGAATAAGTTTCTGTTTGGGGGTTAATGATTAACTGGGGAATTGTTAATTTAAAAAGTATATCACTGTAGTTTTAATTTTACATAGTAACTGCACATTTTACAAGTAATGAAAATAGATCAAAGTGATTAATTCAACAAGAATGTGTTGTTTTTAACACAAAAATATAACATGAATGGCTTCATGAAAAACAATAGATTTGCATTAAATGTCAGGATGTATATAAGCAAAATATGTACATATATGATACTAGTTTGAGCTTTATCCCACTGAATGTATTTTAAATCATATTTAATGATTTAATCTGTTATTAATTATGTAAATATATAACCTTTTTACATATATGTACACTATTATTTGCATACTTGTTTACTTTCGGCAATAATTTGTTACATTTAGTATTAAAGATATGCATGGCGCAGAATTAGGGCACTGCTTTGAAATATAGATTTTTGTATATACAGTATATCAATTATTTTTATTTCTTTTATATAATTGTTTTTTGTATTTTTTAATAATGTTTTTAATCTGGTTTAATACCTGCTGTAAATAAATGTAAATTTTTAAAATAATTATAATCTATGGAAAATGCATTAATCATTATCTATTTCTGCTGTTTCATACTTGTAAAAATAATTTAAAATAAAGCCATGTTTAATTCAGGATTTACAAAAGTGACCATAAAATCAGTTTTAGAAAAAATCATACATAAACGTAACTGCCATTTCCATTGTCATATTGAACATACTGCTGTATTCAGAAAAAGACCTGAAACTCTAAAATTTTATATCAAATAAAAAAAAAAGCAAAAACAATATCTTTTTTATTTGTATATAATACATGTGCTATGTACAGTGTATGTTGTGTAATACTGGTATTTTTTTAATTTTAATTTTTACAAAATCTTCCATGGACAACAAAATGGCAATTCTTTAAAAAAAATTGCTTCAATAAACTACTGAAGTCGGAGCTTGCTCAGTCTATTTTCATTTCATTTCAAATTATTTTTGTGCTTATATCCATTTAAGGTTCAATCATGCTGTCCTGGGCACACACCTCACCTATCTGGGCTATCTGTCCAGGACAGCGAGTTAGTTGTTAGTGGTTAGTGTGAGAGAAGAGGGTGTAGTGGTCTTACACCTACCTATTGAGTCATTAAAACTCATTCTGGGTGGGACCCGTTACAAGGCTGAGAACCCTGTACCTACCAGCCTGTAGTCCAATGGCTTAACCACAACACCACAGATACTGGTTACTCAGTCTAAATTAGATCCTGCATAAAAAGGGATATAACTGCTGCAAGTATGATTACACAAGATTAGATGTACTGGTACTCTGGAAGCAACACAGCTTAAATGTTTAAAATAAATATTTATTATATAACATATACACTATAGGGAAATATCTTAAAATATCAGTAAAATACAAGTGTTATCAGTCATTCAGTGATGATAACACATTTTAGAGTAAACATTTCACCATTTCACTCTAAAATGTGTTATCATCACTGTAGAAAGTATTATTTTCACTATAAGAAAGCAGGAACTATTTTGCTGATATCATTTTTAAAATAAAGTTAAATTGCCAAAAGTTATATAATAACCAGAAAATTTCATGTTTTTTTGTTAAATATGTTGAGTATGTCTCATCATAATTCAAAACTAAACAAGCATTCTGAGAGTACTGCTAATGCAATATACATGCCCCTTACTGGGCCCAACAAATTTTAATATCTCCTAAATTCAAGGGTCATAAT
>JAECMU010175900.1:0-15251 GCA_016106625.1 Dracogyra subfuscus
GGTACCGGTACCGGGCTGCGAACCCAGTACCTACCAGCCTGTTTTCCGGCGACCAATTCCAGACTTTTTTTCGTACTACCTCGATTACCCATTTGTTAACAGAGTTATGGCCCTTGAACTTAGGAGCTACAACACAATTGTTTTTGCGTACCTTTTTCTTTTTTTCCTTCTTCTTTTTTTTAACGGCGACACATTATAAGTACGGTTATATCGGCGTCGGACATATGGTTATGTCGAGAAAAAAACCCAGTGGTAGCTGACGGAGATCGATCCTAGACCGACCGCACATCAGGCGGGCACTGTACCACAGGGCTATGATGCCCGCTGTTTTTGCGTAACGCCTCAAGATATTGAGTTGAAATTTTGTGTATAGCTTTATCATGTACTGTTATAGATCAAGTTTGACTTTAATGGGAATCTACCTTTTTTTTTTAGAGTTATGGCCCTTGAACTTAGGAGATACAAGAATGTGTTGGACTTGATGGGGACATGTAATACGTTAGCAGTACTCTCAGAATGCTTCTTATATATTGTATTTTGTATTTTATTTTGTTTGACGCATATTTTATAATACTTCACAGAAAAATTCGAAGGCATCTCCGAAGAAAGTAACTAAACGACAACCACGCAGAGCATCGAAGAATCAAGCAAAGCGAGTGAGGATTATATCGGCAAGCAGTGACGAAGAATCCGGTAAGGATTGGATTGGTGTCTTGCCAGGTTTATTCGAATCAGAATTACCAAATGTTTGACATCCAAGAGCCGATGGTTAATTAATCGATGTGCTCCAGTAGTGTCGTTAAACAAAACAAACTTTTATTATTTTCTTGCCAGGTCCATACAAGTCGGAATTACCAAATGTTTGGACATCCAATAGCTGATGACTATTTAATCAATATGTTCCAGTGGTGTCCTTAAACAAAATGCTTTATAAAATTTCTGTATAATTTAAATTATGTTGAAGATCATTTCAGCTTTTTATTTTTAAAAAGAGCATCACTTCCCTGTCATTTTGTTGTTTTGTTTTGTTTAACGACGCACTCAACACATTATAAATACGGTTATATCGGCGTCGGACATGTGGTTATGTCAAGAAAAAACCCAGTGGTTAGCTGACGGGGATCGATCCTAGACCGACCACGCATCAGGTGGGCATTGTACCACTGGGCTACGCTGCCCGCTCTGTTATTTTATATATCTGTGCATTGATTCAACAGGTTTTGACACCCAATAGCCGATGTCTTTTTTGTGCTGGTGTGTCGTTTCATTCATTCAGTCGGGGTTTTTTTTCAACATTATCTGTCCTCAAACAACTGCACCTCCACCTCAAGTTTTCTCAATTTTAATTCAACAGGTGATAAAATCCTATGCCTCGACTGGGATCCGAACCCAGTACCTACCAGCCTGTTAACCGATGGCCTAACCACAACGCCACCGATGCCAGTCCACTGGGCTATGTCCCACCCTCCCATCTTTATACAACTTCTATGTTATAATTTTCTATCTTTTTTTTAAGATAATTTCAGCTCTTATATTCTAAAGGACACCACCTCCCTGTTATTTGTATATCTGTGTGTTGATTTAACATGGTTTGACGCCCCCCAGCCAATATATTTTTCATGCTGGTGTGTCATTAAACATGTCTTTTTTAACATTACCTGTTCTCAAACAAGTGCATTCCCACCCACCCTTCAAGTTTTCTCAATTTTAATTAAACAGGTGATGAATTCAAACCAGGGAAGTCAGACGGTGATGATGATGACAGTGATGTTAGTAGTGGTGTACAGGAAGATGAAGAATCAGACGCAAACGAATCACTTGAACCCGATTCTCCTGTCAAGGTTTGATTCGCCTATGATCATTGATGATTTTTTTATACTTTCTGTAGGGTGTATACTACCCAATCAAATCCCATAGACGACAGTAGTAACATATTTGGCTAAAACTCCTACCTGCAGTGTATCAATCGACATATGTGCCATGGATATAAATACTATCACCCCTTACCCTTTAAGTGAATCGGAAACATATTGGGGGTCAAGCTGCTCATTTCTGAGATAACGGGTAACGTCTATGACTACCCTAGTTCTGCACAAAATTCGAGTACTTTTTTTTTTTTTCTTTACAGGTATCCCATACACGTTTCAAGCACAATGCTACTTGACACAGTGGTACCAGATAAAACAAAATTGGATAAATGTTTTGCCCAAATGAATCTATTATTATTTGTTACAACAAACACACTCCCATTTATCACCAGTCACATGACTTGTGATGTTCACTTCTCTACCAAAAGTCGGATGCACCTCAAACTTTGACCCAGTCAGAAGCTATTTGGTTTAATTCTACCTGTAATAATGGAGGAGTGGGATTCATGCCTGCATTATTTTTCGATGTAAAAGAAGAATCACAAATGGACAATTCACTTCAGCCTGACTCTCTGTGTTTATTACATTTTTATTCATCTTTTAACAATTAAATTTCTCTTACATTTATAACAAAATAACATCATCCCATTGGGGCAGCTGTAGCAACGGGAGTTTGTACATTTCTTGATCAATGTAAAAATTACGTTGTCAAGGAACGTCATACCTGATGACATCATTTTATATTGTAATTTGTTTTACTTAGTGTTATTGTTTTAGCCCAAAAAAACCTCAAAATAAAATATGCACTTTTAATGTTATTATTAGCAAGTTTAATTCAAATTTAATTATAATTATTGTCTGTTACACAGGGTTTCTTCATACCTTAATGAATGTAATAGAAATACCAGGCAATCTTTAAGTACATATACAAACATCTATGATATTTTAACCTTTAGACTACTGGATTAATTTTTAACAAAAACCATGTTGAGTGGGTACAAGTTTATAATTTTTACTCAAATATATTAACTGAAATGTTTTATAAATACATTAAATAAAGTTCATATATACATCGATAAGTATTATTTTTGTGAATTTTGTTTAATTTTTTATTATTTTTAGATCAGCTAATGACGATTAAAATTAGGCAAAATTTTTAAAAAGTTGCGTTTACTTTACGGACATTTGTTGCCAGCTGTCCAGTATTTATGTCCATTATTCCCGATACCAATTGTTTTCTGAGCAGAATTGTTTTTAAAACCCGAACTACGATTCATTTTGCAATATTTGGTGATTTTAGTTGTTGGAAAAATTATCAAATTTATTATCAAATTAGCTGTCACAATCAGCTATTGATCCCTGAAAATGACCGCGATGTGTCGCCATTGTTGTCAAGCGAAAATACTTGCCGAAAAACCACTTTTTGAACTCAAAATTTCAAGGTATTTTAAGTTGAAAAAATCAAAATAAAATCCACCATTTTTGAATATGAATTGGGAAATGCACAGTATGTCTGCTGTCGTGACGTCGGGCGAGATATCTCGCCTGCAGTACTCGTAAGGTTAAATACATTTTTTAAAATATTATACAAAGGTGTGGGTGCCCACTATATTTTTTTGTCTTGCTCTTACCAAATTATAAAAAGGTGATAGAAAAATTATCACCTTTTTATGATTTGGTAAGAGCAATGGTGGTGACGATGGCATCTAACTTCTCATTTAAAAGTCCTAGATTAATGAAACGTGATTTATAGTTGGATCTATGGATGATCACTACAGTGTACTGAAAAGGTTTATTGTAGGTGAGACACTGAATTCCAAGAAATCCACGTCTAGGACAATAAGGAATCAAAGGTGGTCGAATTGCTCAAACCTGTCAAGGTTTGATTCAGCACATTTGTGGTTTAGATTACTGATTTTTAATTTTAATTTTTTTTATTTCCATATTGGAAGTAGTTCTATGAATATTCTTATATTAAACTAAATCATTTTTATTTTTCAGAATTTAAAGCGGAAACGACCGACCAGCAAAATGTCTTCATCAAAGAAGAACGATGTCAGGAGTCCGTTGAATAATTCCGTCACGTCCAGTGGACAGAAAAATCCGTTCACACTCGCTGTTAGTGACAAGACTAAGTCAAAACTGTCCTTGTTCTCGGCAAACGAGTCGGTAAGTTGTGCTTAATTATTTCAAGTATTTTTTTAGGTCTTTTCCTTGTGTGTTATCTACCGGCCTCTGTGGCGTCATGGTTAGCCATCAGTCTACAGGCTGGTAGGTACTGGGTTCGGATCCCAGTCAAGGCATGGGATTTTTAATCCAGATATCAACTCCAAACCCTGAGTGAATGCTTCGCTAGGCTCAATGGGTAGGTGTAAACCACTTGCACCAACCAGTGATCCATAACTGGTTCAACAAAGGCCATAGTTTGTGCTATCCTGTCTGTGGGAAGTGCAAATAAAAGATCGCTTGCTGTTAATCGGAAAGAGTAGCCCATGTTATGGTGACAGCAGGTTTCCTTAACCATATGTCTGATGCCATATAACCGTAAATAAAATGTGTTGAGTGCGTCGTTAAGTAAAACATTTCTTTCTTTCTTTTGTATGTTATCTATTGCTGTGGGGTTTTTACGAATGATTTGGAAGGGGAAAGTTTTTTGGTGATGTAAATGGAATAAACAGAAGATATTTCAGGGCCCATACTTAAGCATTTGTTATGTACAGCAATAAATATGAAATCATCGGAAGAAAATCAGTCAAGTCCATGCTATTCTTATTGTGTTGTTGTTAAGTTTTAGTTGTGATATTTTATTAAATGTTGTTGTTTTTTTAATTTTAAATAAATTTTTGTCTTATGTATATTTTATTAAATATTTAAGTTGTTAACCTTTTCATATATCTGGTAGAATGATATCATTGGTAGAGCTTGTCTTATTGTGGTTGCAGCGGGCAGCATAGCTCAGTGGTACAGTGCCCGCCTAATGCGCGGTCGGTCTAGGATCGATCCCCATCAGCTAACCACTGGGTTTTTTTCTCGACATAACCATATGTCCGATGCCGATATAACCGTAATTATAATGTGTTGAGTGCGTCGTTAAAGAAAACAAAACAAAAACATATTGTGGTTGCTGCCAAAGTATGCTTTAGAAACTAATTGTCGTATTGATAATAAAGTTTCCTGTCGAAATTAATAATGTTTATATCCACTTTTAGGAAGTGAGGGGTGTAATAAAAAATGTACTCTCTTGTAAACTGAAGAAAATGGTGACATCTGTGGATGAACACCTTGTTTCTTATGTGTGTAATTTCATGACTGATAATTCTGTTTTTGTATTTTGTTTGTGTGTTTTAGCCGAGTGTAAGCGAATCATCACAAGAATCTGGAAGTAGAGATTTTCCCCATCTGAAGCTGGAGTTCATTCAACCGAACAGAATCAAGTAACTTGATTTTACCTAACCTTTAGACTACTGGATTAATTTTTAACAAAAACCATGTTGAGTGGGTACAAGTTTATAATTTTTACTCACGTATATTCACTTAAATGTTTTATAAATACAGGAAAAAAATGAATAAATGAATCGGTAAGTATTATTTTCATAGGTTTTGTTTAATTTTTATTAATTTTAGATCAGCTAATTGTGATTGAAATTGGGCAAAAAAAAAAAGAAAAAAAAGTTACATCTACTTACGGGCATTTGTGGCTAGCTGTCCAATATTTATGTCCATTATTCTTGATAACAATTGTTTTCTGACCAGAATTTTTTTTTAAACCCGAACTACGATTTATATTGCAATATTTGGTGATTTTCATTGTTGGAAAAACAATCAGATTTATTATCAAATTAGCATTCACAATCAGCTATCTATACCTGAAAATGATAAATAATTTGCTAATGTAAACCAGGAGTTTTACTGTCACAAATTTAGAGCGACTAAAATGTCAAAATTTACGACAGTAAAACCACAAATCTAATTATTCTAACCAGAAAACACAGGATTCTAATTTCAACCATTGTATTGCATGTTAATAATATATATATACATGTGTGTGTATATATATATATATCTATATATATATATACAGTGGACTCTGTCTAAACCGGATTCTGTGTAATCCGGATCTCTGTGTAAACCGGTCCATTTCTAAAGTCCCGCTGAGCTACCGTTAAACTCTTAAGTAAATCTCTGCCTAATCCGGATTCTGTGTATTCCGGACTCCGGACCAAAAATCAAGAACGAAAGAACCGTTCGTGTATTAATTACCTCTGTCTACACCGGTTTCGGATTTCCTGAAACGACGGGCCTCTTAATTAGTGGAACAATCATCGCCAATTATCAAGGAATCAGGACACCGTCGCAATATCAAATACAAAACGTAATCCCAGTAGTGTGAATATTACTCTAATTACGGTCAGCCGTTAGATCAGTCGGATTAAAATTAGTGTGTGTGTTGGAATTTTAGTGTAACTTTCTTTTGGGAAGGGTTCTTAGCAGTCTTTAAATTCCTTGAAAATCTTAGTTTTGTAATATTTGTAGGTTTTTGAAAGTCTTTGAATTGCTATACTCATACTCTTTTACAGCTGCATGCATTTGATATTTTCCAGTTACAAGGTTTAATCTGTCATGATGCATGTAAAAGAAACTCATTTGTTTTACCATTGACAGTGACGTAAATTCACCGATTTGGTATTTTTTATTGCATTCTATTGTCTTGGACTGCTGTGTAAAAGTTGTTGAAAATGTTAGACCTGTAAAAGTCTTTGAAAAATGTTAGACCTGTAAAAGTCTTCGAAAAATGTTAGACCTGTAAAAGTCTTTGAAAATGTTAGACCTGTAAAAGTCTTTGAAAAATGTTAGACCAGTAAAAGTCTTTGAAAATTTTAGACCTGTAAAAGTCTTTGAAAATGTTAGACCTGTAAAAATCTTTGAAAAATGTTAGACCTGTAAAAGTCTTTGAAAATGTTAGACCTGTAAAAGTCTTTAAAAATGTTAGACCTGTAAAAATCTTTGAAAATGTTAGACCTGTAAAAGTCTTTGAAAATGTTAGACCTGTAAAAGTCTTTGAAAAATGTTAGACCAGTAAAAGTCTTTGAAAATGTTAGACCTGTAAAAGTCTTCGAAAAATGTTAGACCTGTAAAAGTCTTTGAAAATGTTAGACCTGTAAAAGTCTTCGAAAAATGTTAGACCAGTAAAAGTCTTTGAAAATTTTAGACCTGTAAAAGTCTTTGAAAAATGTTAGACCTGTAAAAGTCTTTGAAAATGTTAGACCTGTAAAAATCTTTGAAAAATGTTAGACCTGTAAAAGTCTTTGAAAATGTTAGACCTGTAAAAGTCTTTGAAAATGTTAGACCCGTAAAAGTCTTTGAAAAATGTTAGACCTGTAAAAGTCTTTGAAAGTCTTTGAGTTTGTGTGTTCTTTAAGTCTCTGAACCGTGCTATGTTCAGACCCACAGAATGCCAGAAGAAATCCCTGCCACAATCAATTGCTGTTGAAAATGTTAACCGTAGTCAGTTATTCATACAGTTTACACGTTTGTGTGTAATTTCAGGGATATCAACGGTCACAGGAAGAGTGACGAGGATTACGACCCGAAGACTCTTTACATACCAGACGGTTTTCTCCTGAAGCAGACACCAGTAAGATTTCGTTTTTTTTCTTTCTTTTTTTCCCCCCACTGCCCCCTTTCCTTTCTCTCCTTTGAATTCCATCTCATTTCTTCCTGATCTGGCAACTCCCCCTATCTTTCAACTTCTTTGTCTGTCCACCTCCACATCCCAGTCCTTGTCTCTCCAACCGCGACATGTGCTTGTCTCTTGCGGCTGTCTGTGCCACACACCTGCCATTCCCCATCAGCTTTTAATTGTGGGCTTAGTCTGACCACTTCGGGAAGTGTTCAGTAGTTACTTCTGGCATTGTAAAGAGGCACTTGTAACCACCTACTATGCACCCTACTACCGGCGGTCGTTTGTTAGTGCTGTGGGTCAGACCAGCTTTATTAGCGGCAGAAGACTCTTTACATACCAGACGGTTTTCTCCTGAAGCAGACACCAGTAAGTTGGTTTTAACGTTTGTCATTATAATAGTGTTATAACCAGCTTGTTTTAGCATGGTGCGGAACCATCCCTTATTTGTCTAATGCTATATTGCCTTAATCAGAGCTAGCTCTGGCAGTCCCAAAATTCAGCAATTGCGAATTTCAGAAACAATTGGCGAAGTTTATTTTAAGTTGGCGAAATAAGTTTACTACATTTTATTAGAAAATAACTGGTTTTCTGCAATTTTTTTAAGTTTAGTAGATCATTTGGTGAAACTTTGTGTTAACCCAGAGTCCGCCCTGATTATAGTGTTTTCGACAACTTGTTTAGCATAGTGCAGCACCATCCCTCATTTGTCTTGTTTAATCTCAGAGCATCCTGGTTTCATAGTTAATTCTAAAATTGACTTTACAAAACACTCAAAAAATTTATTATTAATTAATAAAATATGCCTGTTATATATTTTGTGATCCATTTATTAAAGCAAGCATATCAATTACATTTATTTTTATTTCCATTGAAAAAAGTGCCCTGAAGCAGACACCAGTAAGGTTTTAACGTTTGTCATTATAATAGTGTTATCACCAGCTTGTTTTAGCATGGTGTGGCACCATCCCTCATTTGTCTAACACTATATTGCCTTAATCAGGGCTAGCTCTATATATTATATATTATATATATCTTGTATATGTGACTGTGTCTGCAAAGAAAAGATACAAAATAATGTGACACTCATTCGTAAAATAGGGACGAGACGTAGCCCAGTGGTAAAATGCTTACTCGATTTGCCATCTATCTGGGATCGATCCCCACCAATGGTATGCACGACTGGTATATCAAAGATTGTGGTATGTACTACCCTGTCTGTGACATGGTGCATATAAAAGATCCCTTACTGCTAATAAAAAGAGTACCCTGTGAAGTGGCCACAGCGGGTTTCCTCTCTCAGTATCTGGTCCTTATCCATATCTCCGACACCATATAACCATAAATAAAATGTTTTGAGTGCGTCGTTAAATAACACATTTCCTTCCTTAGTTCTAAAGGTTAATGAGTCTTTGACCTGTAAACATGTTGTCTTGTTTTTGCTTTCAGGGTATGAGACAGTGGTGGGAACTTAAAGCGAAGCATTTCGATGTCATTTTGTTCTTCAAGGTAAACTTCTCAAAACTATGATCATATTACAAATATATTAAGGCGATTGGTCATTGCTTGATTGAACCAATACACGTTTTTTGTTATATACAATATATAGAGTTACTTCCCTTCTTCATTTTGTGGTCTTTGGTGCATTATGTTTAATGTTACATTAATTTTAAATTACTCTACAGGGCTAGAACTTCAGAATTTGTATTCCACAGCAATTGTGTAAAGAATTGCCATGGGTGAAACATCCCACTGATGGCAGTTTTGAGCCTGCTTATGTCTTCTTTTTTTTAGGAGCATTTTGCAGCAAATAAACCTGACTGAAAGGTTGGTTTGCTGTATTTAGACATATTTCAAATGCACGATGTTGAATACTGGCCGATAATATACACTAGGTGGATACATTCTGTCTCTACCTATATCAATTTATATCTCAACGATGGCATTTGCTGTCAGTACCGTCGTTAAGTTCAAGCCCTGCTTTATGTTTAGTGGCACAGGGTGGCTATGATATATTTTTTTTAATATATGATTGACACATACTATTTAATTAATAGTATTTACATTAAACACTATTGGAATTATTGCTTTATTTAGAATATAACATATCCCTTTCCTTTTTCTCCTTTGAATCCCATCTAATATTTTCCAGATCTGGCAGCTCCTTTGATCTAGCAACTTCCCCTATCTTTCAACTTATTTTGCTGTCCACCTCCACATCCCAATCCTTGTCTTTCGAACCGCAACAGGTGTTTGTCTCTTGTGGCTATCCATGCCACACACCTGCCATTCCTCATCAGCTTTTACCGGCAGTCGTTAGTTAAGTGTCTTGTGTCAGACCAGTTTATTAGAGGAAGTACCTCAGAATATTTAGTTGATGAGTTAAAAATGTTATTCAGGTATGAGTATCTTTTCTCTTCTTTTTTTTTGTTGTTGTGTTTTATCTAATTTCAACAGGGATTTTCTTAAAATATTTTTTCAAACAGAAATCAGCCCTTGAAATTCGGATACGTTTGCTACAGCAGTTAACTGCTGTCATAAATCAATTTTACAACGGCACTACACCAGCAATTTTAAAGAAAAGATTAACTCCGTCAAAATTATTCATATATGACCCACTACAGTAATAATATGCTAAAACATTACATCTCAACTTTCGTAAGCTTCTATACAGGAATAAACCGATTTATATTAAATTGAAAACATTGGGCCACACTCGATTATAAATGCTTTTTTCTGGTGCAGAAAAAATGCCTACAGACTTGTCACCACTCTCAGATTTGCGACGGCAATGAAATGCTGTTGCAAATCAATTTTGCGATAGCGTTTGCGACGGCATTGCCCATTGCCGTCGCGAATTTTGAGGGCTGAGAAATCAGATTATAGTATTGGATTATATGAGTATAATTTTAGTTTTTAGCTTTTTCAAGACAATTTTACTTTTAAATGTGTATCAGTACTATCACATCGTTATTACTAACTGGTCTGTATTTGTATTTCAGATGGGTAAATTCTACGAGTTGTTTCACATGGATGCCGTCATCTGTGTGAATGAACTCGGCCTGATCTTCATGAAGGTAAAGTTCAATCATTTTATGGTTCCTTACAGAAAGCAGGGCGGGACGTAGCTCAGTGGTAAAGTGCTCGCTCGATGTGCAGTCAATCGATCGATCCCCGTCGAAGAGCCCATTGGGCTATTTCTTTTCACAGCCAGTGCACCACGATTGGTATATCAAAGGCCATGGTATGTGCTATCCTGTCTGTGGGATGGTGCATATAAAAGATCCCTTGCTGCTAATCAGAAAGAGTAGCCTATGAAGTGGCGACAGCAGGTTTCCTCACAAAATCTGTGTAGTCCTTAACCATATGTCTGATGCCATATAACCGTAAATAAAATGTGTTGAGTGCGTCGTTAAATAAAACATTTCTTTCTTTCTTTCCTTACAGAAAGCAATATACTTTTCTTTTTTTTTCTTTTCTTTTTTTAACGACGCACTCAACACATTAAATTACGGTTATATCGGCGTCGGACATATGATTATGTCGAGAAAAAACCCCAGCGGTTAGCTGACGGGGATCGATCCTAGACCGACCGCGCATCAGGTGGGCACTGTACCACTGGGCTATGCTGCCCGCTAGAAAGCAATATACATGCTATGTATTATTTAAAAATCGCAGTATAAGATTAACATTCACAGTTTTCTTGTAAAAAAGTATTTTGTATATGAGTATACTATTTGATAACATAAGATTCGTCAGAAACCCTCTTATATGTCCATTATTGATCTATGACAAATACAAATTAGTTTGGGGCAGGATGTAGCCCAGTGGTAAAGCACTGGCTTGATGTATGGTCGGTCAGGAATCAAGCCTCATCGGTGGGCTCATTAGTCTATTTCTTGTCACAGCCAGTGCACTGCGACTGGTATACCAAAGACCATGGTATGTGCTATCCTGTCTGTGGGATGATGCATATAAAAGATCCCTTGCTACTAATGGAAAAATGTAGTGTTTCCTCTATGACTCAAAATTACCATATGTTTGATATTCAATAGCCGATGATTAATAAATCAATGTGCTTTAGTGGTGTCTTTAAACAAAACAAACACAAAATTATTTCACTCGGGACATAAATTTGATAATAACTGGTTTATTATCCTTTATTTGTCATTCATTAATATATACTGGCCTAGGTAGTGTCATGGTTAGTTGAGACATGGGATTTTTAATCCAGATACCGACTCCAAACCCTGAGTGAGTGCTCCACAAGGCTCAATGGGTAGGTGTAAACCACTTGCACCGACCAGTGACCCATAACTGATTCAACAAAGGCCATGGTTTGTGCTATCCTCCTTTGCTGCTAATCAAAAAGAGTAGCCCATGAAGTGCACTGCGACTGGTATATTAAAGGCCATGGTATGTGCTATCCTGTCTGTGGGATGATGCATATAAAAGATCCCTTGCTACTAATGGACAAATGTAGTGCTTCCTCTATGACTAAAAATTACCATATGTTGTATATCCTATAGCCGATGATTAATAAATCAATGTGCTCTAGTGGTGTCTTTAAACAAAACAAACAAACAAAACATTATTTCACTCGGGACATAAATTTGATAATAACTGGTTTATTATCCTTTATGTGTCATTCATTAACCTATTTACATGTCTGGCACCAAAATATGAATTCGTTCCTCTCATAGCTGTTTGTTTTTGTTTGCTTTGTTCCAGGGTGATCATGCACACTGCGGGTTTCCAGAAATCGCGTACGACCGTTATGCCAACGTTCTCATCGAAAAAGGCTACAAGGTCGCACGGATAGAACAGACCGAGACTCCCGACATGATGGAGAAAAGATGTAAACAACGTAAGTCATGATTCATTGATGTCCCCCCCATCCCGAGTCAGGCCACCGATCTTATCGGAGGTCGGACTCGGGATGGGCGTGTTCGAAACCCTAGTGGTATATGGGCACGTTAAACTAGTTTTCATCATCATCATTGATGTCTTCTTATTTTCCTGCTTATATCCAATTGAGGTTCAAGCACGCTGTCCTGATCACACATGTTAGCTATGTGGGCTCTTTGTCCGGGACAGTGGGTTAGTGGTTTGTTGCCAGGGTTTAGTGAGAGAGAAGAGGGCATTGTGGTCTTACAGCTACCCACAGAGTTGTTGAAACTTGCTCTGGATGAGAGCCGGTGCCAGGCTGTGAATCCAGTAACTACGAGCGTTAAGTCCGATGGGTTAACCATTACGGTACATATTTTTTAGGATATTATTTTTATTTATCCAGCAATCACTATAAATAGTGGCAAGATATGATGACTAGATAAATGTCTATATTTTTGGTCACTGAGCAAAAATATAGCTTTTTGAGACGGAAATATAGGTCACGTGACATAAGCTTGACTCAACTCGAGTATTTCAGAGTAGAATTTCAATAAACATATTCGTTAAATCATTTGTTGAAGTGCAGTAAATACAAATAACTTTTAGTTTTGCGATAACAATACGAAACTTGTATATTTATTTATGAATTAGAGCTCAAAAACGCTTTTTTAATGTGACATAATGTAGCCAGCGTCTTACAAAAAATGATGTCATGTATATTGCATGACGTCATACAGCAAAAGCCTTGTTAGGTTAGGTAGACAATACTTGCTTTGCGTACACAAAACAGGAATAAATAATGATTTTCCGAATATTTCTGTAGGACTGCAGGATAAAAGAAATAACTGGTTACTGTTTTAAGATATCGGCTTTATCCTGCTCAGGTTGAATGGCGAATGCAGCTCGGCAGAGCCTCCCTGCATTCACCATTCTAACCTTCGCAGGATAAAGCTGATATCTTAAGACAGTAACCAGTTATTCCCTATATGCCTATCTATGGGGCGTATTTTGGTATGTCATTGTCCGTCCATACATCTGTCTGTTAACTTTTTCTTTTCCGGACCTTATCTTGCATACAGGCCCATCAAACCTCACATGTAGGAACAACTTGGTATGGCAGTGTGTTGTGTTCTATTACTAGGTCACTGTGACCTACTTTTCACGATCTACTGCCAATCAAACCTCAAATGTTGGAACAACTTTGGATGGCAGTGTATCGCATTCTATTACTAGGTCACTGTGACCTACTTTTTATGATCTACTGAAAATAATAGTAAAGCCTTGTCCAGACCATATCTTGCATACACATGCATACACGACCATCAAACCTCACATGTAGAAACTTGGGATGGTGGTTGGTCCAAAACAAACTGTTCATCCATCCCATTGCAAACATTTCATATAATTAAACTTTAATCATATCTGTAACATATTCATTAATATAGATATGGTTTTCCATTAAACTCCTGATGGGCTTATCATGTACCTCACTGATACTCTTGTTTTTTATGTCATATTTAGGAAAACGTTTGTTTGTTTTGTTTAATGACACCACTAGAACACATTGTTTATCAGTCATCAGCTAATGGATGTCAAACGTAATGGTAATTTTGACACAGTCATAAAGGGGAACCTGCTAAATTTTTGCCATTAGTAGCAAGGGATCTTTTATATGCACCATCCCACAGACAGGATATCATATACCACTTTGATATATCAGTTGTGGTGCACTGGCTTGAATGAGAAATAGCCGAATGGGCCCACCAATAGGGATCGATCCCAAACTGACCATGCATCAGACTACATCCCACCACCCCACATTTATGAAGTAAAAATACCATTTCACTTTTTAACCACTCAATGTTAGTGTCCGAGTTCAGCTCACTTTCTCACAATCTACAAACTCTACATCAGTAAAACTTGGTTTATAGTTACATCTGTGAATATCCATTGTGTACGTTGTTTTATTGAAAAATTTTAGCATGCAGTAAAATGAACATATGGCTGCAAATATAATTCTTAAAGTGATATTCCTGAGTTTACTGCATTGTAAGATGTTGCAGACTAATAAAATATTTCTATGATTAGACTTATATATTAAACATATTTTCTTGTTTATAATATCAGTGTCTGTATATTTAATGTGTTTCTGGTCGTCTTAATATTTTTAAGAAAACCAAACTGGAGTTTGTCATCAAAATAATTTCATACGTACGGAAAAAAAACTTAGTTCAAATATTGGAACGATCAGAAACACGTTTAATATAAACACGTTTAATATAGAGTGACTAATATTTTATGCAGGTAAAAAAATTTGATATGTAATTATAGTTGTTAAAAAGTCTCTGTCAGTCGATAACTTCTTTAAAATTGCAGCAAACTCAGGAATGTCCCTTTAAAAAATAACACTCAAATAAGACACAGTACTAATATTAAGTGACGTCATCAGAATATGACATTCCCGTACAACATAATTTTTATGTTCATTAAGAAATGAACAATCTAGCTTTGCCAAAGTGAGACCAATGGGATGAGGTTAACTTGTAATGAATATAATTGAAATTTAATTATTAATTCATACATTCAGCTTTTCTTGGTTCAGTTTCTTATACATTATATAGGGCTTCTAGATTATGGTAGCCCCACACCCATGGCTAGTGATATTCAATGTTGGCTAGTAAATAACTACTATTGCCATGCCTGACAGAGCTTCTAGATTATGGTAGCCCACTCCCATGGCTAATGATATTCAGTGATGGGCTAGTAAATAACTACTATTGCCATGCCAGACAGAGCTTCTAGATTATGGTAGC
>JAECMU010175904.1:0-32407 GCA_016106625.1 Dracogyra subfuscus
CTTCACCAAACATCACCATAATGTGTTTTCTCTATTCTTTCAGTTAAACCAACCAAACTCCTTCCTTCACCATACATCACCATAATGTGTTTTCTCTATTCTTTCAGTTAAACAACCAAACTTCTTCCTTCACCATACATCACCATAATGTGTTTTCTCTATTCTTTCAGCTTGAACCAAATGTCCCCCTTCCTTCACCAAACATGTTGAAGAAAAAAATACTCATCAAGAACAAACGTTTAAAACCAGAGGTTGAGAAGAGTAAGATACTAGTTTTTCTTTTAAACACCTGAATTAAGTTGAAGATACATTACATACAGATACATTAAAATTACCATTCTGCTATAATTGTTTTGTTTCAGATGGATGTAGGAAATCAGAAAATCTGTAAACTTTATGATATTTGTCAGAACAAAAACATGTCAAGGAATTATTCAAATGTTTTAAGAATCAAGGGATTCTACTCTTAATTTATTTGGGTCATTACTTTCTTGTTCATGTTTCTATTAGTAAGTAATAGCAAATAAAATGCACTTCTATAACTGTGTCATTTAATTTATGACAAATATGTTCTGATTTTAGTTCTAGAACATCTTTAAACCTGAACAATAATCGGGAAAGACAACATTATCAAGGAAACACTTGTGGAATTAAGAAAACTAACTTTACAGTGAAAGTTCTCTAACTAGAACACCCATAGGACCAAGTAGAACATCTGGTTTTAAGGAGTATCCAGTTTAGAGACATTCTGCTATTTACTGATATTTAATAAGGGTCTGTGAAAAACATCCGGTTTTGAGGCAAATTGGTTTACTGAGAGTGGTTTCACTGAATACGTTCACTAAAATGTGATGTCTTTTGATTTTGTACAGGGCAACTGGAGTTGTTTCAGAAGGGAGCAATAAGTGTGATAAACGAGGACAGTGAACCAGTGGAGGACCCTGATGTTATAGCTACAATAGTTGGAGAGAAGGGACCATTAAACGGTGAGGACTGCTTAGTATACCACCAATACACAATATCAGATATATCACAAACAGAAAGGAACTTTCTCAACTTTTTAACTCGTAATAAATATATTCTGTTTATTGAGGATTTTAAGTGCAATTGTTTAACAAAACTGGCGAAAAAATTACAATACATGAGTATTAAATTAAATGCATATTAAATATTTTTTTTAAATTATTGATACTCTTTAATTCCATATTTCATTTCATAGCCTTGTTCTGGAAAAATACTAAGATATAATTGTTTTAAAGATGTTTCGTGACATGAGTGAGTTATAATTAATTTTAATGCTTTTGGAATCCTTTTATAATTAACACAAAAAAAGCTGAAAGAATGATTAGTGAAATTTTGTAATACACTTATCTACATGCACTTCTATCCATCTAAATGTCTGTTGATTCATCCACCCACTGGCATACACACCCATCCAACTACTTATCCAATCGTTCATGATTACAGATATGTATTCATATACAAATGCACAAAATGAATTTGGTTTACTCAACCCTTTTATGAACCTACTTATTTGATTATTACAAAAAAGCACAGAATGTTCATACACTTTGAAAATAAATTTTCCAAAGGGGATTTTAGGGATTAAAAAAAAAATATGTAAAATGCCTATGATGAAGAAACAATTTTATTTCTACACCTTTAAAAGAAATTTCCCAAATTGGATTTCAGTGAATTTGTTTAATATTTTGTTCAGCGAAAAATGCCTTCGATGAATGTATCATTTATAAGATTTGCTCAGTGCTATCATGTGTGCTACAGATAGCAAGGAAGGTGCCATTTTTAGCTGTTGAGTTTGATTTGCATTGATTTATACAACATAAACACTGTTTGATTACATATATTTGTATTATGTTTATTTTTATTAATTATACATATGTATGTTTGCAATCAAATAGACATTGATAATTTTAAACTGATTGATTAATATGAAATATTATTTTCGTGAACAGTAATGATATGCTATATCAGCAAACAAGAAATAGTATATGTTGGCTGTGCTATTAGTGTATTCTAATGGGGTTTATAAGGCAGTCACTCCTTCAGCCATTATGCAATGGTGAAGCAATTTCTGTTGAAAAAGCTTACCAAAGTTCTTTAAAAACAAATATTTTATGATAGAAGTACACTTTTTAATACAATGTAACATATAGGAAATTTGCTGAATCATAAATACTCTGTTCACGTTTTGAATGATTAAATATCTGTAAACATTGTTTGTCATTTAGTAAAATTTAGCAAATACTCTTAAGCCAATAACATCAAAAGTGAACAGGCATGTAAGACCGATATTTGTACTGAGTATGGTCACATTTAGGGTGCTCACATTCAGGAATATAAATGACAGGTAAGTTACTGTAAGGTACAGGTATGGAAGTGTTCAGGGCAAGTCTCCTATGGACATGTTAAACTTTGTTCAGTGTTCAATGTGATTTTTTGACTACTGGAGCTCTAAATGTTGATCTGTTATGGCTCTTGTAAAGGTAACTTAAAATGGGTTGCTACAGGCCTGTTCTGCCGCACATTGCTCATTCTTGTACTGACCTTAAAACTGACTAGACTCTGGTAAGGAAGCATTGCTTAGAATTCAGCAATTCTCTGTGTATAATGTCTATACATGTTTTGTCTCTGTAAAATGTGCTAAGATTGGTTAAAGTGTCTTAACTGTAGCTGATTTCAGATTGAAAATGGCAAACATGTTACAAGCATTCCCAGTTGTAGCCATTTGCAGTTAATTAAATATTGATTACAGTGCTAAACAAAATTAGAGAGCAGCAATACTCCTTTGGGTATCCCTCTTATTTCGGTTTTGTAGTGATGCTAATGGATTCATTTTATTTTTATTATCATGCTTATGTCTAGTTAACATTCATGTGGTTCTCTCCACCTTTTGAGCTGTGGTTCAGGACATAGGTTAATTGTTAGTGTTTTGTCAAAACAAAGCTGCCATAACTGCATGGCCATGCACCTGTCCACTAAACTCTTCTCTGATTGTACTTGGGTGCCAGGAACGATCCTCATCGGCAGACCCATTGACTTATTTCCCATCCCAACTAGTGCCTTGTGTCTTGTATATCAAAGACCATGATATGTGTTGTCCTCTCTATGACAAAATGCATATTAAAGATCCTTTCCTACTAACAGAAAAAAAAGTTAATGAGTTTTCTTTGAGAATAATGTGTCACAATTACCAAATGTTTGCCATCCAATGGATGATTAATAAGTATGCTGTCATAAAACAAACCAAACTGTAACCACTGCATTAGTTGCCAGAGCAGTTGTCATTAACTAAAATGATTGGTATAAAGCTTTGATGTATAGGACAAAACCTTTTGTTTTTAACTTTATGGTGAAATAATATTTGCTGGTGAATTTTAGTCTTAATTTGCCTAATTTGTGTTTGATTTGTATTTTTATTGTTTGACAGAACATGGTGGGTTCTGGCAGAACCTTGTTTTAATTAATACCAGTTTATAACTTTCGAACCCAATTTTAGTTTAATATATAATTCTTTATACATGCTTAATCTGCTGGATTTTTTTATACTCATGCCAGAAATGTGTTTATAGTCCTTGTTTGGGATTATTACTGTTGATCACTAGTGTTATATGCATAGTATTCCATGTGCACTAGTGTGATATGATTTTTGTGTTGTTTTTCAGTCCGTGGACCAGCATGTTATCATTTGGAAAAAAAAACACTAAAATATGTACAGTTTCTTTTGTTGCATTTGTTACAAGGACCCGCAATAATAATATTGATTTTTCCCTAAATAATAACCACAAATGTTAGTGTACCAATGTTTGTTAACAGTGCACATGTTTGTTACACTGCTAGTTTCATGTGAACTATTTTAGGAAAGCGCATGTATTAAAATAAATTAAAAACAAATTCTTAATATTTTTATTTAATAATGTTAATTGACCCCAGGAAACAAATATGGTAGTGCCAGGCAATTTTTATTAAAGTAATAATTTCTTTTCTGCTTTTGTTTTAAATCTTTGAAAAATAATTGATGATTGTGTAATCTATAGAGTGCAGTGTAAGTGAATGGGTGAAGGTAAACGTGATGAGTGAGTGAATGAATGGAAAAGCAAGAACTAATGTTTAATGACACTCCAGCACAAATACATTCCTTTAGAATGTGAAGTAATATTGATGTAGAATAAATAATATATCTTTTTAATTAATTAAGTAACTTATTAATTAAGTTTATATTCCAATATTTTATTAATCAATATAATAACATAATCATTTATAATCATACAGTGTATACAATGGCATCCTTTCTATTCATAATTGTAAATATTCATGTTTTTGTTGGGTACCTAAATTTGTGCATCAAAAAGGTACTATCATAAAATCATATTATTTGTATACATATTTAAAATTGTCAGTATTCTTAAATTTGTTGATTACGCTAGTCCATAAATAAGACGAAACTTAGACCCCAGTAACAAAAGTTATTTCATGGTATTCAACATTAAAAATTAAACTCTTGTTTATGTTGGAGCCAATTAAAAATGTTACTTGCTAATTCCATTAGAATGTATACAAATCTGTATGTAATCATTAAGTCTGATATCGGGGATCATGTTGTTTTTAAAATCTTTATCAGTGATATTTCTAGTCAGTTGAAAATTGAATGGCTTTTACTGTTTAATGTTTTAAATTTGTGTAAGATCTCTAAAACCTGGGTAGTGAATCACAATACTCATCAAAATGTCCCCTGGGTATGTAATCATTATAATGATAGTTAAAATATCTAGATACAACAATGGTATTTTGTAACCATTATATTTGTATATATGCATTATGATGATACAAAAAGATATCTAGATACAATACTGACATGCAGGCATATCTTAATCATTTTAAGTATTATAATTTTAATCTATGAGCCCAGTTTATGTAATATTTAAATATCTCTTAAAAGAATAAAACAAACCCCCACAACCTGTACTGGTATTTGTCATGCCAGGTATTTTCATTAAGATATGAACCTCTGAATAAATAAATCAATAAAAGTGTTACAGCTCTACTTGTAATATATGTAACAATAACAACATTGTATTTGTAATGATATCTTCATTAAGATATGAACCTCTGAATAAATAGATAAATAAAAGTGTTACAGCTCTATTTGTAATATATGTAACAATAACAACATTGTATTTGTAATGATATCTTCATTAAGATATGAACCTCTGAATAAATAGATAAATAAAAGTGTTACAGCTCGACTTGTAATATATGTAACAATAACAACATTACTTGTAATGGTATCTTCATTATGCTATGAACCTCTTAATAAATAGATAAATTAAAGTGTTAAATTCTGTATGTAATATTTGTTATAATAACAGCATTACTGAGATTTGTAAAGGTATCTTCATTAAGATGGAAACCTGTAAATAAACGTGTTACTGCTTTATTTGTGTACTGTATGTAATATAACATCTCCATAGAGATGTCTATAAAAGGGTGTTAGTGACTGTCGAACGAGCCGGAGTAGCTGGTTGTGAATGTTGGATGCGACTGACGTACCCTGTCAGGTGGTGGATGGCAGGCTCGCTCTGTAGTGTATATCTGGTTTATGTCTTCCTCAGAAGCTGAGAACTCGTCTAGCAGTGAGTCTTCTTGTCCATGCATTGAAGAAAGTATCGCCCCGGACAAAGCACCTGCTGGTACACACTGCCTCAACAAGCTAGTCTATATATTTCAGTCTGTTTGTCTGCCCGAAACTTTGTTTATTAACTTGCTTGCTGAACATTCCCAGACTCAAACAGTTTTGACTCACGTATTAACATGGGTGAAAAAGTGTTCTGCATGCAAAAAAGAAATTAACTCCTTCATGTTTGTGATAATATGATAGTTCTTTCCCAGATTAACAATCTCACTTGCTTGTTGTAATATTATAATACCTTCCAAGATTGCCAAAAGAAATAGACAAATTGGTTAAAGGTACATGTAGAGCTGTTGGGGTAGGGTCACGAAAAAAAGGAGAAATTTATATTATTTTCTTGAATAATTATTGAAAAATTGTTTTTTTTGGTGCAAAATGTTAATACACATGTACCTAAAAACAGTGTTTTAGTCGGTCAGTATAGAAACGTAACACTAAAGTAGGCTAATTGACTGTTGATAGGGTGAGTTGTGTCATAAATCAACATTGGTGTGTTTCATAGAATGATGTCTTGTTTATGTTTAGGATGGGAATACAACTTCAGTTTAGTCTTAACAAGAGTTTGTGTCCTTATACAGACTAAGAGACAGAAATCCTAACTACAAAGAATTACATTTTTCTTTTGGCAGTCCTAACTTCATACTGTATGTTTATATTATGTTGATCACAATACTTGGTTCACAAAATTTCTTAATTTCATCCGATTATGCAGAAATCAGTTTATACAATTTATACAATTAACACAGCTACAGTAACTGCACAAAGTTTTGTTACTGCCATCCTTATGAACAGATCCACTTTAAAACAAACAAACCATTGTGTTTCAGTAATTTTGTATTGACAAATTAAGTATTGTATTGAATTATTTGTCACAAATCATGCGGTGTGCAGCATGTGCGTCTAGTGGCTGGCCATTGGCTGCATGGTTTGTTAGATGGATGTTAATCAGCATATTGGAGTCTGGGGAATGCTTCACAATTTCTTGTGCCTTTATTTCCATATGCATGTAACCACATTGCTCTGAATGTTGTGTGTACCCTGTAGTGCTTCAGTACACACTACCATTGTGTATGTGCATGTAGCGACTATTCCCAAATCTCAAACTGACTCGGTGTTCTTCATTGTTAAGGCTTTGAAAAAACATGTATGATGACAATCACGTATGCATGCATGCAGTACAGAATGCAGAAAATGTATTTTATTAAAAGAGAACATTGGCATATTATAAGCTTAGCAACATGATTAATACTCAGAGAACAATAAGTCAGGTATAGTTTGTATGAACTCCTAGGGGGTGGGTGGGGAGACATGAAAACCTTATTGTGTCAATTATAGTTCTCAATTCGGACAGTAAACACAATTTTTTATATATTACTCTCAGTATGAAAGTCAAATATGTCAAGTAAAATAATTACATCAATATTTTTGTTCATGCATAAATGATATTCTATATACAAGCATCAATACACATGCTTCTTTTCGTATATGGCTTACCTTTGTTACAGACATGGAAGTAGATTCATAAACCAATTCATTTATGCATAAAGTTAATAATTGGTTTGTGTAAATATAAATGGGTTCATATTATATAGGGATGAGGTGGGAAGAGTATTATAAATTAACACTAATATAATTAAATACAATTTTTATATACATATTTAAATGTCCCAAAATTGTTATGTTATTTGATCATGACTGTTTAAAGGGATAGACCCTAGTTTTTAAACACTAAGGCATATTTTTTATTATTAAAGTAGTTTATGATCACTTAAATCAAACATGACTTATATTTTATTGTTTAGATTATCCATTTCCATACAACCAAAGTGTTTCTGTTAATCCTAGTGTTCCTAATACCACAAAATGCATTTTTCATATTTTTAAAAACACACGTGTCTAACAAGTAATGGTTATGTAGTCATGTTTTAGTCTATTTTTAATGATATTTCAGCATCACAGACTCTTGTTTCACTCTGTTGTACCCAAATTTGTTACAGGTTTTTAAATTAACCAAACTTAGTGTCCATTTTCATGGGTTAAAACTAGAGTCTAGGTGAAAAATCTGTCTTAGTGTTTGAAAACGAGTCTATCCCTTTAACGGGAACTGATTTTAAAAATAAGCGATATAATAATACTTGTTCATTTCAAATTCAAATGAGGTTATGAATACTAACTTTAAGTAAAAGTAAATGATTTTTAGGTCTGCTATGACATTTGTCAGCAGAGCTTTTTTTAATACTGATTTGTCAGGCAACTGTCCATCTACCCATCAACATTAATTCCTTTGAATCTTCTCCTACAGTTTTTATTGTTTTGAAACTTGGTATAATGATCCTCTGGGACACTATCCACAAACTAATTGATGGCTATTTTGAACACTTTGAATTTTGTTTTATTATTAAATATTTTTAGAATATAAAAATTGAAAATTTTAAGTTTATCTTGTCCTAGATTTTTAATTGGATACTTTTGAAACTTGGTACTAGGATTCTCTGGGGGCAGTCTTCACAAACTAATACAGAGATAGTTTGAAAACCTGGTACTAGGATTCTCTGGGGGCAGTCTTCACAAACTAATACAGAGATAGTTTGAAAACTTGGTACTAGGATTCTCTGGGTGTAGTCTTCACAATCTAATAAAGAGATACTTTGGAAACTTGGTTCTAGGATTCTCTGGGGGCAGTCATCACAAACTAATACAGAGATACTTTGGAAACTTGGTACTAGGATTCTCTGGGGGCAGTCTTCACAAACTAATACAGAGATAGTTTGGAAATTGTGAATTTTTATTAAATTCTAAAAATTTAAATAAATATTTAACGTTGAAAATGGTCAAAGATTCTTAAACATAGTTAAAGGTTGTTTTTTCACATTAATAAATTATCTACTCCTGACAGAATTTAAATAATGAATCTCCTGTTTAAAATTTATATTTGTTTTATTTTGCTGCATGCTGCCTATACTTATATCTTCCAAGCTTACAAAAATCTTATCAATATGATCGTTGTTGTACAAAGACAGTTTGTATGTTGTGCGAAAATGTGTCATTCCTGTTGTTTTATGCAAAATCATGTGGCTGCTGTTGACTGCATTGTCGAGCTCAGAAATGTCCTGTTTTAATAATAGGTAATTTACTTAACAGCATATTTTATGCATGTAGATGTATCACATAGATTCTGATTTTTTAGCTGTTTTAAATTGTGGTTTGAGGAACACCAAAATTATTCAGAAATATATGAAGTAAAAAAATGTGGAATAAACTTTCAAGTAACTAATTCATACTAATATCACAGAAATTTAACTGCTAATTTTATTGGATGCTTTTTATACTCAGCTTGTACGACCATCAGTTTGAAATACACGTTATCAGTGGAAAGGTACAAAATAGTTTTTTTGCAGTGAAACTTGTTACAGTTGTTGTTTGTGTACATTTATTTATGTTTACATTTTTCAGGCCAATTTATCTAATGAATTAATGCTTTGTTTTCTTCACATTTTTGCACTTACATTTTATTATGTTGATGCATGACTTGAATGTTTGGATTGACAACTAACGTGAGTTGAGATCAGAAGATGTATTGCTGATGCATGTATTTTGCACTTGCTTATTGGTTTTGTATCCTAATTCTATGGATGTTTAAATGTTTTCCACCATGGATATTCTAACTTGGTGTGTTGACATGTAAGAATGTTGTGTTTATACCAAGAACAGACTTGAGGGACCAAAGTATTTTTTTCTTCAGATAAATTGTAGAATAAAACTAAAATGGTAACGGGTCAAGGAGGGAATTACTTTTCTTGTATTTCCCCAGAATATATGGCACTATTTAGAGGCTTAAAACAAAGAACAATATTTTGTATCACTTTCATTATTCTTAATTAAATTCATAATTGCTTTCAAAATGCTAACTTGTGCATGCAGTAAAATATATATATTATATTTATCAATATTTCAATTCATTTTAAGTTTCTTACTTCACATAATCTTGTAATTGGCAGATACTGTGGCCAACATTGTTAGACATGTTTGTCTCAAATATTTTTAAGTAGCTGGTTGGCTGTTAAGTAGATTTATAAATAAACATTAAGTCTTAATGAAGATTGCAAACATTTAATGTTATTCAAATTAAGGATTGTCTGTTATTTCTTTTACTTTCATCTGGGTATGAAAAAAAACCATCATCTGCAACTGCAGTATGTGAATCGGTTTTGTGTTTTTTTGTTCATACTCAGATGAACATAAAAGATATAAGAAACAATACTTATAATTAAATTCGAATCATACTTGCTAATAATAACACTAAAAGTTCATACTTTATTTTTAAGTATTTTTGGTCCATAAACAATAACGCTGAATAAGACAACTTGCTCATTTAAAATGACATCATCTGATATGACGTTCCCTGACAACTTAATTTTTACATTCATCAAGAAAGGAACAAATTCCCATTACTTCTTCTAGATCAGTGGGATGATTTATTATTGTAATGAATGTAATGGAATTATAAATGTTTTGCATACTTAGATGTATACTTTGCGTATCACTGTTTTATATATTTCATAAATTACTGACTCCACATAAAAATAAAGTGGAACACTTCAGTAACTCGTTACTTCAGTATCCTCCTTCTCTGAGACTATAAAATGTAGTTTGTATTAAAGTGTAGTAAAGCACAGTCTAGACATCTACCATTAATGTTTGTCACATTCTATACCTTGTGTTTAATCAGTGCTGATGTGTCATTAAACAATAGGTTCTTTCCTCTGTTTCCATTTCTCTATTTCCTCTGTACCCCTAGTGGATGTGTGTGAGCCTTCCGTTGATGAGCAAAAGAAAAAAGAGAGAAATGTTTTATTTAATGATGCACTCAACACATTTTTTTTATGGTTATATGGCATCAGACATGGTTAAGGACTACAAAGATGTTGAGAGAGGAACTCGCTGTCGCCACTTCATGGACTGCTCTTTTCAATTAGCAGCAAGGGGTCTTTTATAGGCACCATCCCATAGAAGGGTAGTACATACCATAGCATTTGATATATCAGTCGTGGTACACCGGCTGGAATGAGAAATAGCCCAATGGGCCCACTGATGGGGATCGATCCCACATTGCATTGAGCAAGTGCTGTACCACTGGGCTACGTCCTGCCTCTTCCATTGATGAGCAGAGCTAAAACATAACAAATCATTGATTTTGCAACAAGAGAAGGTTAAAATTGATTTGCATGTGCACAGCAGGTTTTCTTCTCTGGCTGTTGCCAGTGCAGTTAGGTCTTGATAGTGCAGTGATGTTATTAACGGCTGCTGTTGTGCATATTCAGAAATGCATTTCAACTTGTTTTAATCTAATTAAAGTTTAACATTTAACTAGTGTTCTGAAATGTTTTGAGGCCAGCATATTTGTACTTAATTTTGGGCATACTTAATATTTGGAACAGTGTATATTGACTTGACTTAGGTGCAATCTAATGTCCTGAACACAAGCTATTATAGCATTATAATATTATAAAATAATCATAGACTATGATGTCACTATGGTGTGTATCATTGATGTCATAACCTATGATGGCTATATGATATCGTAGCACTGAGATATAGCTAGACAAATCTGAATCATAATTAACAGTATCTTTACTCATTTTAATAAAATCTTATGTACAGTGAATAATAAGGCTGGCCTTAACATTGCAAACAAAATTATTATATTTAATATACAACATATTTTTTTTAGTGTCTGAAAAGTCTACCTTTGGTTATAGCCTGAAATTAAATGCATTTATTCTCACAATAATTATGCTATTACAATCACAAATGACTGCGCAATATTGCACTATACCAACTTGTGATGTCTTTATCCCTGTCTGGGCACTTGTTCTGCAAAACCATTTCCTGTTGGGAGCAGTTGCTTCTGCACACTTTGCACTTGTATCTCACAAACTGAACACTTTTTTTCATTTACAGCAAACGATCAAACACTGCAGGTTAACTGGCATGCAGTGATGTTCAGCCATGAATCAAGACTTAATGAAGTACATGTTTACTTGAGATTTATTCTTTTTAAAACTCTGTTGTTTTGTATTAGATTTGGACCCAACTCTTGTCAACACTGACACAGATGCTCATCCTGAACTGCACCCAAGTGATGTTCCAAACTCGAATGGTCCGTCAACAGAAATCAAAAGTCCTCCATCCCTGCCCGAACTGAAACCAAACCTTGATACTCCAGACATAGATCCTGCTCTCATCGATGTCAAGAAGGGCACAGTCTCCATCAAGATTACGGCTAAAAAGGTTTCACTGGACATTGTACAACCCATCTTTTATATGTAATAGCAAATCCACAACGCCAGCCTCAGATAGCTATAGAGTGAATAATAAAAAATATGCATTAATCTGACATCTGGATTGAGTTTACACTAGCAATTAACAATTAAGATTTCAATCATTTGCTCTTGAATGGTTTAAACTAGTCAGTAAATACTGTTTGCAATTTTGCAAGGTATGTTTGAAAATGTTTAACCATATTCAGTTTAAATGAAATAAGGATTCATTAAATAATTCATCAGATTGTTTCGTTGGCAAATATATTATGAAATAATGTTCATTAAAATTGAATGTGTTTGTAGTAATCAGCTTGTTATAACACAATAAATGTACTGATGTAGCTCAGCGGTAGAGTGCTAGCTTGAAGTGGGATGGGGTCATAAGATCAGTTGTTGTTTTTTATACTAACCATTGCTCCCCATGACTGGTTTATCAAAGGCTATAGTCAAATACATATGAAAGATATCTTGCTTCTTATTATGTAGGAGTTGCCTATGTGAACACCAAATAGCAGTTGTTTGAAATAGGCTGAGGTGTCACTAACAAATCGCTCTTTCCTTTTCATTCCTTTAAATTTAGTAAAAAATTTGGCTGAAAAATAGGTAATATTAAAGTTTCCATTTTTGACTGTGATCTCAGTAAATATCTGTGAGTAATATGACAAAGATGGATGTGAAGCCTTGAACATCCAGATTTGATAAGTCTGACAAGTAGTTTATTAAATTACCTGCAAATTGATGAGTATATGATACATTACTGTCAGGTCCATGATTCTTTTATCCAGACAAACAAACAAAATTACCATTATTAACATTTATTTGTAAATATCTGATCAATCAACATACATAGTCACGTTGATTTGCTTTTGTTGGTCACCATCCATTTACTTTCTTCTAAATAATTATTAAATGTCTTTGCTTTATCATAGTATTTCTCTCAACTCATTCTGCCCTACACCATTTAAAAAAAAAAATTTTTTATTGATGTCATAATTTTATTTTAAAAATTGTTACACTACACAGATATGTAAAAGTTTTACCTTTAATACAATCCTGATGTTGTCACATTATAATAATATGTTTTAAACAGTACTTTAATTTTTTTTTACTCAGCCATTCATTTGAGATTTGAGTTATATACAGTTATGTAATAATCAGGTTTTTAGTTACAACTGTACTTTGTTTCCACAGACAACTAGTGGTGACCTGTCAGGAACTTTGACAGCTGATGAGGAAGCTGCCCTGATGTCAAGCTACCACTATACCGGTGCCACCACCAATATCCACCCAATCCTGTCTGCAATGGTGAATTACGCTCAACCAGTCAAGTTCCAGGGCTTTGATGTTGCAGAAGGTGAATTAGCATCACAGTAGCTGATTGTTTTAATATACACCTTTACTCTCCTTTCATTCATCAGTCTTCGCCATGAGTAAAATCAAGGCGAGTTGTAGATCACTCTCCTTAATTGAGCCAGGCGAGCAATCGCTTTCCTTATTAAATATGTTTGTACAAATGTACCATGTATTACTATATAACGTTATGTTATCGATCGCTATTGCGCGTACATTTCTGAGACCTTTGTTCACAGTCTGATTTTTATACGTAGTTCAGGTGAGTATTTACTTGTGAGTATGTTTTTCTAACTTCAATTTAATTTTTTTTAAATCATAGCTAAAATTTAAGGCGATCGATACGCCGCTCGTCTTAAACATTTGAGGCGATCGCTCGCCTTTCATGGCAAAGACTGTTCATTTTCATTGACATCAGTTTTCTCAACTTTAATTCATTGCTTTAATAAAAGAAGCAATATCCAGACATCTAGCAATATCCAGACATCTGGCAATTTGGTTTTGAAAAATTCACCTATCCACTAGAGCCCATTTAAGTATTATGAGGTGGCTGAGCAAAGTTTAACCTTTGTTGTGTTTAATGTCATCACTAGAACATGTTTGTTATTTAATCACTTAATCTCTTATAAATACTATACACTGTACATGAAACTCTTGTTTCTAATTGTTAGCTGAGATGTTAATAAAAACAAATCCCTTTCCATTCAAAGCTATGTCAAGCAGTTATTCACTTACATTTAAAAACTATCTCAGTTTGTTTTCATTACTATATTTTGTTTTGTAGAATACTAAGTAATTTGTCAGCAGTGATCGCTAACAGCAGTTTTTGTTCTTTCCTCATTATTTTGTGTCTATAATCAGTACTGACATTTATGCAGAAAATATTTTACAAACAAAGAAAAAAGAGGAATTAAAATGAGTTCCAATGATAATAAATGAATTTACAGTATTGCTATTTAATCTTTTATTTCTGTATGTTATCATATTTCCATAATTGTTATATTACTATCATTATATTACTATTGCTATCATATTGCTACTGTATCACATGTTATATATACTATTGTTATATTATTACTGTAACACATGCTATATATCAGTATTGTTATCATATTACTACTACTGTTCTTAAAGTAAACTGTTTTGTTATTACCTGACTTACCAATTTACTAGTGGGTAGATTGGTAGGTATTTAAAAAAACAAATTGAAGAAAAAACATAACAAACTTGAAGTACTGGCTGAGGGATATCATATGTTGTGGTTATTTTTATAAACTGGTCAGGATGCAGAAAACAATTTTATTTAAAGGCTGGTCCTGTATCGGTTATAATACTTGTAAATCCTTTGTTTGTTAGTTATGAAACTCAATTTCTTTGATAATACAAGAGCTGATAGTCTGTGTTTTTTTACTGTTTTTAAAAGACATCTTTCAAAGAAATACTGTTTAAAGATGTACAGGATTTATAAATATAAAAAATTATCAAACTTACGTTTACAAATACAAATGTTTGCCAGTGTGTACTCAGTAGGTCTAGTGCTATTAATTGTGGGTTAAGTTCTGTTGTTGGTGTGTTGCTGATTGTGTCTGAAACAGTATGTGGAGAATGTTCTTTCCTTGGTGATGTTTCAGAAAGGAATGCTCATTATCACATGTCATCGTTCAACGAAAACACGGGTCTTGGCTATCTCAAGACCCAAGCTATCGAACTAGTAAAGTATCCTTTCAACCTTTCCAATTCAATTTGCATTTGGCATGCTGTTTTGTCCTCTACTAATAATAGAATTTATTTTTTATGTTCAAATTTACTTTTTATTGTCATCTTGGTAGCCACTTGATTGTTTGGTTTGTAAATCTGTTGTGTTGTCAACTTGTAGTTGGTAGTACTGTTGAAATTTCTCCTTTAATATTTTAAAGCATCTGCATGTAGTGTTGTTTGAAATTGATAAATATTAGGAAAATCGATGATGTAACTTTTGGTGTTATTTAATTAGTGTTTTGCTTCCCATCTTGGATCCTTGTAATTGGTTATGTAATTATATATATACGGCTGTTTTTAATTTAGTGTTATTTTATATTTGTACTCTTCTGGTGTTGTATTAGTGAACACTATGTGTGTATAGCATAGATACAAGTTCAGTGTTGTCATTTTTTTTTTATTAAGGCAAGTTGTTTATTGTTATTCTGTTATTAGATATTTGAGTACATGTCTTCCAAAAATTTATAACATTTGGGATGGCCTAAATACATGTACAGTGAAACACCTCAAAAGCAGACCCTTTTTATGCTCTCTTTATAAATATCAGTACAGATCAAAACCTTTCTGTGTGCAATGCTCCTTAAAACAGGATTTTAACTACATCCCATGGGTGTATGACTCAGAGGGGTTTCAATGTATTTTGAAATTGCGTGTGTTATTAATATGTTGCTGTAACAAAAGTAGTATTGATTTAACTGCATTGGGTATGATCTTATTCATATTTATTCAACTCGGCCCGATACATACATGTATATACATGTCTGAATATAGCAGTTCAGCATAAAATTGTACCCTTTTTTTTCTTTTCTTTTTAAATTTGTATACAGTGTTTTTTAATAATTTAATAAATGCCATTAACAAACACTTTATGGATTAATTAGAATGTAATTTATGTGGTAATCTAATTATACTTACAATAGTACTACAAATTCATGTACAGTGGATTCTCCTTTCATTTCTTCTCAACTGATTTTCATGCTTATATTCCAATTAAGGTTCAAGCATACTGACCTGGGCACACACCTCAGCTATCTGGGTTGTCTGTCCAGGTTAGTGGTTAGTGAAAGAGAAGAGAGTGTAGTGGTCTTACACCTACCCAATGAGTCATTAAAGCTCGCTTTGGGTGGGAGCCGGTACTGGGCTACGAACCTTATACCTACCAGCCTTATGTCCGATGGCTTAACCATGACACCACTGAGTTCTGACTATCATATTAAATCGTCTTCAAGGGCCACTGGTGAAATGCACTGGTACACACAGAGTAAGGGATTTGAGTCTTCAAGGGCCACTGGTGAAATGCACTGGTACACACATAGTAAGGGATTTGAGTCTTCAAGGGCCACTGGTGAAATGCACTGGTACACACAGAGTAAGGGATTTGAGTCTTCAAGGGCCACTGGTGAAATGCACTGGTACACACAGAGTAAGGGATTTGATACATTTCACCTAGACTAATGTCTCTAGTTGAGATCTGGACATTGTGTTGGTTTATACAGAAATCCAGATTACACACATGCCAGTTAGAGCCGAGTCCACTGTAGTTAAAATGTTTGAATTGCATGTTGATACTACTAGCATCACTTTATTCATTCCGTTTAAATAACAGCCTCACAAAGCATGGTTTCTTTTTAATGTGCATGTTAACATTGCACATGAAGTGTTCGTGTTTTTTTTATGTGTTGCATTTTGAGATTTCTAGTGATGTTAATGTTCTGCTAAGATTTGGGGAGGCTATCCTTGGCAGTGTTATTATTATTACTATGTTTTTAAAACTCATATTAATTAACACATATAACAAAGTTAAATCATCAACTTTAAGTTAAGTACGGGGTTGGATCTAGTTCAGTCGATAAAGAGTCCTCACCAATTGTGAAAGGGTCAGAGGATTGAACATGCTTGGTGAACTCATTCTCTAACCATGTTTTTTCCCAACCCAATCAGTGTGTCATAACTGGTATATATTATGATGTACTGTCCTGTTGGTGAGAAAGTGCATATAAAAGATCATTTGCTGCTAATGGAAAAATGTAGCACATTTTGTGTATGTATACCCGGCCAGAGTGAATTTTGACAACCCAGTGGAGAGGTGTGAGGCCTCTACACTGACACGTCTCTCAATAATCACTGTTTGCTCACTATTCACTGCAGTGACCAACACATCATAACCTAACATTTACATGTTTAAGAATTGTTTTTTAATTCTGGAATTAATTAATATCCTATTTTGGCACATAAGTGTTTCGACTGTAAACATATTGTTATTAATAAACACGGTACAATAAAATAGTTCAAAATGTACAAACATTAATTTCATTTGACCTTACTGCGACCATAGATTCATGTTTATGTAATTTTCTGCATGAAATACATACCAAATAATTATATACTTACCGGTATGACACTTAACCATAACTGATGTAATTTTTAGCATGAAATACATACCAAATACTTACCGTATATACGTACGACACTTAACCATAAACTCAAAGTTAAAATGTTTTGTGAATTTGTCTCCTGATAGGTGTATGTTCAGAACACTGTGCTTGATATGAGCATGAAAATAAATTAATAAAATTGAATTAGTCACGAGTCTATAAGATTTCCAGATCTTTAAAAGTGTTCAAGGTCATTTCTCATCATAAATAACTTACATATGCATGTACAAAGTCAGTCATTTGTCAACATAAATAACTTACATATGCATGTACAAAGTCGGTCATTTCTCATAATAAATAAGTTACATATGCATGCACAAAGTACAAAATGTATTTAAAACATTTTAATATTCTTGCAGAGGTGGTTATAATGCAATTCATAAACATACTTTTCATAAATTTAATACAGTACTACTGCCAAAGGAATCAACTCTCATTTACCTTTTTATGGAATGATTAAATCATTCTAATGCAGCTAAAGTAATATTAACAATACTTAGTTTTGAATTTAATGTTTTATGGCTATATATACAGTGGAAAAAGAACAGTGATAAATTTGATACAGATATGCATGCATGTTAGCTCAACACTTGTAACAGTTTTATCATTAAACTCTCTGTGTTGTTTGTTCACATAAATGTGCTTTCTTTTGTAGTTTTGTGCATTTTGCCAATGTTTTGCTTGTTTGTTTCCCTGTGTAGAGTTGCGAATCCATTTCCACATGTCGTCTTTCCCCGAGACTGCAGCACTAAGTACCATCAAGCACAAGTGTTATGAATATGTCGAGTATCCTTTTCTTTTGCATGCTTTTCATCTTATTATTTCTCTGTGTAGTCAAAGATTGTGGTGTGTGTAGTACATAACTTCTGATGTGGTGTGCAAGTGATGTGTGGGTTGATATGTAATGCCTGAGTTTATATCTAGATTTGTGTGCCATATCTGTGCAATTAGTGATGTGTGAGGTAATATGTAATGCCTGAGTTTATATCTAGATTTGTGTGCCATATCTGTGCGATTAGTGATGTGTGAGTTGATATGTAATACCTGTGTTTATATCTAGTTTAGTGTGCCATATATGTGCAATTAGTGATGTGTGAGGTGATATGTAATACCTGTGTTTATATCTAGATTTGTGTGCCATATCTGTGCAATTAGTGATGTGTGAGGTGATATGTAATACCTGTGTTTATATCTAGATTTGTGTGCCATATCTGTGCAATTAGTGATGTGTGAGTTGATATGTAATACCTGTGTTTATATCTAGATTTGTGTGCCATATCTGTGCAATTAGTGATGTGTGAGTTGATATGTAATACCTGGATATAGCTAGTTTTGTATGCGATACCTGTGAATTGTATGCAGTTGATATGTGAATTGGTTTCCAATATCTGTGTTTATATCTTGGTGTGTGTGTGATATTTGTCTGTTGTGTGTAAGTGAATGTGAATTGATATAATAAATGTTTATATCCAGTTTTGTGTGTGATATCTATGAATTGTGTGCACTTAGTGATATGTGAGTTGACTTGTAATATCTGTTTATATCTTGTTTATTATGTGATATCTGTACATGCATTGCCTGTAAGTAATATGTTAATTGGTGTGTAATACATAGAGGATATTTCATGTTTTTTTTTGTCAAATCTGATTTACATCTTATTGACTGAAGTTTGCAATCCTATCTCACGAGTCAAATTTCATGAGATGAGATATAAATCATATTTATTATATAACTTTTGTCAAGTTTCCCTTATTTTTAAAATGCCAGCAGCAAAATAATTCCAGCTTTCTTACAATGAAGATAACTATTTCTCATTCCTGCCAGTGCACGACGACTGGTATATCAAAGCCCATGGTATGTACTACCCTGTCTGTGGGATTGTGCATATAACAGATCCCTAATCGAAAAGAGTAGCTCATGAAGTGGCGACAGCAGGCATTCAACTCTCTATATCTATATGGTCTTTAACCTTATATCTGACGCCATATAACCATAAATAAAATGTGTTGAGTGCATCGTTAAATAAAACATTTCCTTCTTTCTACAGTGACGATAACACATTTTAGATATTTTAAGATATTTCACGAAATGTTATATAATAATTATATTTATCATATAATAGATATCGTATCCAATGTAATACAAATATGTTTACAAATTTAATATATAATTAATGAGATCGCAGCTCGACATTTAGTGACATGTAAGCAAACATGCTACAGCAACACTTCAGAATTGATGTATTCATAAACAGTTTTCAAACAAAAACATGTCAGACAACTTTACATTGAAAGTTGTCCAGCATTCTGAAAACCAAAAAAACATGTCATGCACTACTTTATTTTTATATAAGGATATCTGACATGGTTCTCATTTAAAACAACACTGCATCACACATTCATACTTCATTTGATTGCTGACTGGAATTCATATACAGTTTACGAAAAATATGTTGTATTAAGTTTGAGATTATATTATAAAGATATTATTACCCTTGTGTTGTTTGGTATCGTCAATATCATATACACATTGTATTAGGGGAAAAAATGTATTATGCTTGTCATAGGCTCACGTAATGCAGTTTCTATTCCTAATACATAATATTGACAATACCGAAACACAAGAGGCTAATGACCTCTATATATCTGGTATTGTGTGCAGTATATTTGCATTATAGTGTGCAAGTGGTATGCGAGTTGATGTGTAATATTTGTGTCTAAATCTAATTTTGTGTCATACATGTATCTGTGTATTTGATTTTGTATATTTGCATGTTATGTAATATTGTGTTATTGATAAATGTTTTGGTGGGGTTTTTGTTTATTTGGTTTTTGTTCGTTTTTGTGTATTTCATCATTGTAGAGGTTATGTGCCCACGGAAGCCACATTTTAAAGTCTATGTGGTATTTTTAGGTGTTTTTTTAATGTTGTCTGCACAATGTTTTCAATTAGTGTGCATGAGATTTGCATGTTGGCATGGGATTTTGTATGTAATTCACATTAATACCTTGTATACAGGTATCATACATATATATATATATATATATATACACACATATATATACACATATATATATATTCTCGATTAAAAAGACATTCCTTAATGTGACCAGCTATAACAAGCGACAGATGAGCAGAATATATCCAAAGGGTGGAAGAGTTGATTCCAGCAATTACATGCCACAGGTAAGTTAAGTTATCAGCAGTGACATTCTTTAACTGCCTAATCGAAAAGAGTAGCCTATGAAGTGGCGACAGTGGGTTTCCTCTCAATCTGTATGGTTCTTAACCATATCTCTGATGCCATATAACCATAACTAAAATACATTGTTAAATAAAACATTTTTTTTTCTTTTTTCTTTAATTGCATTGAGTACATTTTGTCATGAACAGTGCATGTTTTTCATATTGATAGAATCACAAGATAAAATAGTGTAAGTCGAAGGCAATGTACCTGTCAGACTTAAAACTAATGGCTTAATCCCTGGTTCATCAGTGACAGTATGTGGTCATTATAAGTTCAGTTAAACTTGTATTTTAGAAACATAGTCCTTGAAATGGTTTTGTTGGTAGGAGATAGCTAGGATGCATTTCTTTGATACTGGGCATTGATAAATTCTGGAAAATGTACCATAATGCCTTGGTGGCCCAGTGGTTAAGCTATTGGACTACAGACTGGTAGGTACAGGGTTTGCAGCCCGGTACTGGCTCCCACCCAGATTGAGTTCTTAAGGGCTCAGTGGGTAGGTGTAAGGCCACTACACCCACTTCTCTCTCACCACTAACCAACTAACAAGTAATCCACTCTCCTGGACAGACAGCCCAGATATCTGAGGTGTGTCCAAGACAGCGTGCTTGAACCTTAAATGGATATGAGCTTGAAAATAAGTTGAAATAAGGGAGTTGGTTTGTATGGATGACTGAGACTGATTCAGTCACTATATACATATAGATAGTAGTATATGTATATGTAAATCCATCCAACTTTTCATTGCTCAGTAAGTCCATTGTTGATAATAATGTGACAGTGTGTGTTCTTATAGGATGTTTCCTGTAATTGTTCCACCTACTGTTGTGCTTTAAAAGGAATTTAAAAATGTATTCTTTTTATGCTGTGATTATTTTACATTTCAGTATTTTACCTTAGTGACTTATGATTCTGTCTAGATTTCAATACTTTTAAATATACTCTCAAATGTAGTTTGTTACATTCTGTATTTGCTCGATAAGCTGCAATTCTATTCATATTTCAGTACTTATTAGCTTACTGAGCCATGATTCATTTCAGATATGAATATGTTATGTTGTTGGGATGTAACTCCTTTTAGCTTCAAGTTATTAACTTAACCAACTGTGATTCATTGTAGATATTTTGGAATGCTGGCTGCCAAATGGTGTCTCTCAATTTCCAAACATCAGACCTAGCTATGCAGCTCAATCAAGGGAAGTTTGAATATAATGGAAATTGCGGGTTAGTCTTGTCAGTCTTGTTATTGGTGAATTTTGGTATCACCTTTATAAAGTAAAAAGCCGAGACATAGGTATTTTCTGATAGTGGCAACAATGGCAGCATCAACTTTTACATTAAAGTATAGCCTAGATTATTGAAACTTGGTTTTTTTTTTATATATATATAGTTGCACCTGTGAGACATCTAATTCTACAGAAGTTTTGTTTAGAGATTAATACATCTTGATAATATTGCTACCATTTCTAATGAGCTATTCAAGGGAGGTAACTCTATAGTATTTTTCTTTGCGTCAAAAAGTAATTTAATTGAGGATTTTCAATATCTTATTTTTAAATTGTCATCTGATATTTTTAAAACGTTTTTTAATTTATATAATAAAAGTTAATTTTTTCATCAGTGTTGTATTACTGTACATGCAACATGTTTTGTTAGAATATTCTTCTTTTTTGCTGACTTTGTAATGGCTAACTTTTCTTCCTAAGATTTTATTTAGAAACTTGAAAAGTCAACTAATACACATGGTTAATAAATTTACCAATTTATGATTAACTGGAACTTTGTATATACTATAATAATTGTTCATAATATTTAAAAGAGATGCTTGCTGTATTGCTGTTAATGTAAGTGTATGCATTTTACATTTTAGATTCCTTCTGAAGCCTGATTTTATGAGACGTCCGGACAGAAATTTTGATCCATTTTCTGAAACTCCTGTTGATGGCGTTATAGCAGCCCATTGCTCAGTTCAGGTAATTATTGTAAAGATAATCAAATAAAATTATCTTGCACTATGTTTACAATCATTAGGTATTAAGAATAAACTGTCAAGAAAATTAAGATCCATACAAAATTACTTTGTTATGTTGACATATTTGCTGTCCTTTCTGGATATAAAAGATCTTGTTTTGGCAGAAATATCTTCTGTAATACTCCTGGGAATATTGTACATAATAATTCTAATGTTTATGGTAATAAATAATTTGACAGTTATCTGAAATGATTATAACAGTTCATGATGTGAATCAGAAAATGAAAGATACGTTAATGAATTGAATAATATAGTAAGACATACACATCAAGGAACATTTTGTAAAATATTGTGTTGCAGTTTGTGACCGTGACATTTACACAGTTCTAAAATGATAAATAATAGTTGTTAATAAAAATTTGGAAACAAAATTTATGTATTTTTAAACATTATCCATATATAGGAAATGTAAAGCTACTGAAAGGTGCAAAAATAGACAAAGAATGCACTACTAAAACTTGTTTGCATATGGTGTTTATAATATCATTGAAACAGATAATACATTCTTTAATAACTTCTTATTGATTGTGTTATCACTTTGAGATGTTGTATATTGTGGTTATTATTTGTTTCTGTGTTGATATTTAGGTGATCTCAGGACAGTTCTTGTCTGACAAAAAGATAGGGACCTATGTTGAAGTTGACATGTACGGTCTGCCAACCGACACGATACGACGTGAATTCCGGACCCGAGTTGTACCCAACAATGGTCTCAATCCCGTGTACAATGAGGAGTCATTTGTGTTCAGAAAGGTTTGTTTTGTTGATTTGAAATGTGGTGATGATGATGATGATGATGGTGATGGTGATGGTGATGGTGATGGTGATGGTGATGGTGATGGTGATGGTGGTGATGGTGGTGGTGGTGGTGGTGGTGGTGATGGTGATGGTGATGGTGATGATGATGATATTTTCATGATGATGATGATATTTTCATGCTAATTAATGCCCATCAAAGTTTCAAGCATACAACTTGCTGATGTTTTCAGAAGACCAAGAAGTCATTGACTGGTTTCAGTTCTGTCCTATCACAATCTTTTATATTAAATGATATGCTAACATCAGTCTAGCAAGCGACTGCCAGCACTTGAACAGGTGTCTAGGCATGTCTGTCCAGGACAGCTGTTGTGATGTTGTGCATCAACATTGAATGTATCACTTAGTGTGGATTATTTGTGGAATCATCTTACTGGAATACATTTTATATTTACTGTTTATAAATTAATAGAACATGTTCATTATTTCTCTTACAGTAAATATACAACATTTTATGGTCAAAGATGCTTTCCTCGGGAGTGCTTGATTCTTCAATAATCTGTGTTATGTCCATATTTTAAATTAGAAACAGCCGTGTAATATAGAAACAGAAGTTTTGAACTTGTTTAATCTGTCTTGAGCTAAAAACAAGAACTGGTTTAGTCCTAGTTCATGGTTTTCAAATTGATGAGTTTCAAAGTTTAAAAAATGTATCGTTCTTGGTGAATCCATTGGGTTCAATGTTATTCAGAATTGTATATAATGTTTCAGGTAGTATTACCAGAACTTGCAGTATTAAGGATAGCCGTGTATGAAGAAACAGGCAAGCTGATTGGTCAGCGCATTCTGCCACTAGATGGTCTACAAGCAGGTACTGGATTTTTATTAAAAATACAGACTGTTTACTGAATATTGACCCTGTTTTTATTTTTATATGATATAGATAACTTAACAGGGTTTTATTTCTAAAATTTGACTTGACACCCATGGCTTTGAAATTGGGAATTATAGCATCGTTTTTTCACAAATTGGGAATTTTCAGTTTCATTTCAAAAACATCTTATTAAGCAAAGTTAGAATTAAAAATGTAGTGCTATATATAGGGAATAACTGGTTACTGTCTTAAGATATCAGCTTTATCCTGTGAAGGTTAGAATGGATAAAGCCGATATCTTAAAACAGTAACCAGTTATTTCTTTTATCCTGCAATCCTACAGGAATATTCAGAAAATCATTATTTATTCCAGTTTTGTGTACGCAAAGCGAGTATTGTCTACCTAGCAAAGCTTTTGCTGTGACGTCATGCAAAATACATGACGTCATTATTTATAAGACGCTGGCAACATTCTGTCACATTAAAAAAGCGTTTTTGAACTCTAATTCATAAATATACAAGTTTCGTATTGTTATCACAAGACTAAAAGTTATTTGTATTTACTGCACTTCAACAAATGATTTAACGAATATGTTTATTGAAATTCTACTCTTAAATACTCGAGTCGAGTCTAGCTTATGCCACGTGACCTATATTTCCGTCACAGAAAGCTATATTTTTGGTCAGTGACCAAAAATATAGAAATTTATCTAGTCATCATATCTTGCCACTATTTATAGTGATTGCAGGATAAATGTATATATATGTTCTTATGTTTATTCAAATAAATATATCTACAAAACGTTATTGCAGAGGGAAGGGTTGTCAAGTGAATGAGATTTACATTCAGATTGGGAATTGTTTACACCAAAATTGGGAATAAAAAATGACATATCCTCTGTAGAATGGTGGGGAATGATCGGAGTCTAGAAACATAGGTGATAAAACCCTGTTTAATAATAAGGTATTTGGGTTGACCATTTGTAACATTTTTCATATACTCTAAAAGATATAAAAAAAGATAACTGACAGTTATTTTCAGTCCTTATGTCTTTTTTTGTCTCGCCTTCACAGAATAAAAAACCAAGATATAGATATTACTTTTTCAGACAGTGGTGTTAAAGTTTCATATTTCAAGACCAGTAAAACTTGGTTTATTGCTGAACATGGGATGTTCATCACAGTGTGGGGAAAATTTAAATACTTTTTTTAATGAAAATACTTTTGCATTTAGTTCACTGTTACTTTCATATTTAGCTTCAAATCTCACAAACTTCATTTGTAGTTAATCTATGGATTTTCATCATAATGCCAAAAAACATCTAATCTAATTTTAGTGACAATGAATACCTTTATCGTAGACTAGACATTTAATTTTGTGGAATTCTGGTTTCTTCTTTGACATGATGGATTGTAGCCCAGTGGTAAAGTGTTCTCTTGATGTGTGTTCAGTCTGGGATCGATCCCCGTAGGTGGGCCCATTGGGCTATTTCTCGCTCCAGGCAGTGCACCACAACTGGTATATCAGACTGTGGTATATTTTTATCCTGTTTTAGGGATGGTGCATATAAAAGATCCCTTGCTGCTAATTGAAAAGAGTAGCCCATGAAGTGGCAACAGCAGGTTTCTCTCTCAATATCTGTGTAGTCTTTAACCATAGAACCGTAAATAAAATGGGTTAAGTGTGTTGTTAAATAAAAATGTCCTTACTTCTTTCTTTCTTTATGTACAGCAGACCAAATATATTTTACAGTTGTCTTTATGAACAGGTTATTTAAAAAATGAGCAGGCCTCACCAATTTTAACACATATTTAAGTTGTAAAAATACTTCAATAGAGGCTTTTCTTCAAACTGTTTACAATAAATATAGCTAAAATATGTGCAATATGTTTATTTTTATTGTTTTGTTTCATAATTATCATTCAGTAATTTATTTATCTCTTTGAATTTATTTTGCAGGCTACAGACACATATCACTGAGGACAGAAGGCAACTTTCCACTGTCTTTACCAACAGTCTTTTGTAGAATAATTCTCAAAACCTATGTGCCGGAAGGATTTGGTCGTAAGATGTTTTTGTTTTTATATATACTTTGTCTTCTTATTATATGTTAATTTGATCAGAAATTGTTTTAAATTTTTATACATCAATTCATTTGTCATTCATGTGGAATTATCACCATTTTCTTATTAATTTTCTGAATGGTTACATTTCCATTGTTTATTCATTTGGAATTATCACCATTTTCTTATTAATTTTATGAATGGATACATTCATTTGTCATTCGTGTTGAATTATAACCATTTTCTTATTAATTTTCTGAATTGATACGTTTTCGAGAGATGGCCTGTTGCATTATTGAAATATTCTTATAAATTGTATAGATCTATGCTTCTTCAAACAAACAGGGGTGGGATGTAGCTCAGTGGTACAGTGCTCATATGATGTGCTGTTGGTCTGGGATTGATCCCTGTTGGTGGGCCTATTGGGCAATTTCTCGTTCCAGCCAGTGCACCATGACTGGTATATCAAAGGCTGTGGTTTATGTTATCCTGTCTGGGATGGTGCGGGTTTCCCATATCAATATCTGTGTGGTCCTTAACCATATGTCTGAACCATATAACTGTAAATAAAATGTGTTGAGTGCATCGTTAAATAAAACATTTCTGTCCTTCTTTCAAACAAACAAGTCCTTAATAATTCTAACTTACAAAATGTTCTAAGATTATCACATCCATAAATCTAGCAGATCTCACATTAAATTCTTAAACTTTAATTTAGAAGTGCAGACCTTTAGCTTATAAATTTTAGTTACAAGTGTAGACTTTTGACTGCAACATATTTGTTCAAACCCTAACAGCCACATTTACGAAAAGTGATCATCATGCACTTATTTTAGTTGCATTTAAAATATAAAGACATAAATAAAGTGTGCTTGCATGGCTAAATACCTACATTTAAGAATGTTACAGATGGCTAAGATATAAATAGGCTTGCCTTTTGTAAATGTAGTCCGGTGATTTTTTTAGATTTTTTAGATTTTTCTTGAAAGACAACACAAATGTTAAATATATAACAGAGATAAAGACATTTTTTGTTTGAAAATTACAAATATGTATAAATGATGATGAAATCAATAGTGAAACTTTAGGATTTTTACTTTTTAGTATTGGATAAAGTCATATTCATTGGTGTAATTAGGGTTCGATATACAAAAAGGTGGGGGTGGGTTTGCATTAACACTAGTTTTTCGAGGCACAAAGCAAATGTAACTGATAGTTTAGCACAAAAAAAAAGAAGTGTGATTGGGGTTGGTGCTCATAGCTCCAAAGTCTCCTCTGGCTATGCTAGTGGCCACATAGGCTGTCAGTTAAACTGTCTATGGTGATTTTCTTGACATGATTCCAGTATTCTGTTTTTTATTGTAGAGTTTGTCTGTGTCCTGTCAGGTTTACATTGTTTATTGTAGAGTTTATAGATGCCCTGTAAATATTACATTGATTATTGTAGTCTGTTGATGCTCTGTCAATATTACAGTATTTATTGTAGAGTTTGTTAATGCCCTGTCAATATTACAGTATTTATTGTAGAAATTGTTGATGCCCTCTTAGTTTTACTTTATTTATTGTAGAGTTTGTTGATGCCCTGTCAATATTACATTATTTATTGTAGAGTTTGTTGATGCCCTGTTAGTTTTACTTTATTTATAGTAGAATTTGTTGATACCCTCTCAGTATTACAGTATTTATTGTAGGAATTGTTGATGCCCTCTTAGTTTTACTTTATTTATTGTAGAGATTGTTGATGCCCTGTTAGTTTTACTTTATTTATTGTAGAGTTTGTTGATGCCCTGTCTGCACCCCAGCAGTACATGTCCATGCTGGAGATGCGCGAGAAACAGATGCAAGCCATGGGTATTCCAGAAGAGGACATCAGCGATGTGCCAATCATCTCCTGCAACACTAAGCAATCTCACAAGCCACTTACACAGGACAAACCCTCCAATGGTCAGATTCAGTCTACTTCCCATAATGATCAAAATGTTCATGGCAAAAAGAAAGAGGAAAAGAAAGGTAAATTATCTTCAGCTGATTGGGTTACCATATATTACATACAATGATTTATGTTTATAGAGAATGTAGTATGATGTAATGTTATTGGTATTGATGAGATAATTAAGACTAGCTGAACTATATAACTTGGTGTTCATTATGTTTTAAAGTTTATTCAAATGTAATCAATATGTAATGATGTGAGAACATATTATTGTTAAAAGTAGGTGGCAAAGGCATGACAGCAGCTATTGAATGCTGGCTTTGGACTTATTTCGCTATCCTGAATCTACAAATTAGGCACCAAAACTATTGATGATGTTTTTTAACCTTTTTTGCACTTAGCATTATCTACCTAGTAGTCAGATTTTTATCAATAATTTTGTCTAAAAGCAAAATTCAGTTCAAATTCCGAAATAACACTGCCATGTGGTCATATGTTTTACAGCTGAAGACTTAAATTTTGAACCAGTCACTCGTGAGATTCTGATGATGGACAAAGTGTTTTTCAAGATCTTGAAGAAGCAGCAGAAAGACCTGGAGGTTTTGAAGAAGAAGTTCCAGAAAGAGCGGGCAATGATGCAGCGTCAGCACTGTATGATTATTGACAAGCTCGTTGCCAGCCACGATAAGGAGAAGACCTCACATGAAAAAACACTGGAGAAGAAGATAAAAAAGAAAGGGTATGATGATGTGTTGATTAATCTAAATGAGTTAAGGCGTGCATGCTCACTTGAACCATTGGTCAATTAATCAAATGTAATTGTCATGATTTGGTCCAGTACAGAGTTACTTCCCTTTTAGTTCAAGGATGTTTTGTAGGTAAATCATAAGGAAATAAAATATTCAAAACTTTCTGTCTTGGACGGAAGAGCTTGCAAAGCAAGCTCATGCGCCCACGATAGGCGTGCGCTACAACAGCTTGCTCTGAATGTGCATGTTAAACCCTATGACATGACATGACAATATTCAAATTATTATACCCAAATGAAGTTGTTTAAAAGTTTTATTATAGAAAAAGGGCTATACCTCCAAACTGCTTAACATAAAGTAGAAGACTAGTAACCCAAAGGATTATGCAAAAAAAAAAAAAATCTTTCCCACTTACAGGCTGTTGACAACTATTAACATTTCATATGCCATAATGCACTTTTCAAACACACAAACAAAATATCAGTAATAAATTCCTTGCAAAATCAACATTTCTGCTGTATGCTTTTAAGTTTGGAGGGAGTAGTAAGAAAGAGTATGCTTTGTACACAAGTGAAAATGTTAATATTGTATTAACCAAGTTGCAGATGGGCATTAAACCATAATTTGTGCAATGTTGGCTTTCCAAAGATAATTATCTAATATTAATTTTCAGGGAAGGGTCATGTGGAGATTTGAAAACTCTTACAGAAGGAAAAGTCCAGAATCTGGTCACAGATCACAAAGCAAAGGTAAAACAGACTTAGTGTAGGTATTTACTTGCATGCATTTTAAAAAACAAACTCTCTGCAAGGGCTGTTTCTCATTGTTATGCATGATGAGTGGTAATATTGTCATGGTTTTCCTTGAGATTGGCAAATACGGCATAGTCTTATGTATCAGAAACATTTAAAAATTAATTTTGTTAGCATCTGTGATAATATATGGTTTTAATGTTGTGTTGATAGTTACATATAGGTGCAATTACTAAGGAGCTAAAAATATATTGTTTGACAATAACGTTTGTTTTTGTCTTTTAGAATATTTTATTTTTGATATTTTATGTTGTGTGTATCATTGTGTCTTTCCTAAATGTGACTTTTCCACAACTGCTTACACTATTCATTGATCATATTTGCTTTGGTCACCATTTACCTTTGTTTTACATCCAGTAGCCGATATGTTTTTTGTGCTTGGATGTCATTAAATATTCAATTCAAGTCATTTTTATTTTAATAAGAAGTCACTGTTGAATACTATACACATTTAATCTTTTATACCTTATGATTTGATGCTATTTTAAAAAAATAAATGTGATTTCTTTTTTTAAAATGAATTGGGCACTCTTCCAGCTTAAAACTTTATATCAATAAACCCAGGGGTGTAAGCTGGAGGGGGTCCACAAATGGTCCACTTTCAGAACTAAAACATATACATATGGAGTTTCTGGTGGTGTAAAAACAAAATAGAAAAGGTCCACTTGGTTCATATTCAAACCCCCAGGTCCAGCTCACACTATGCCCCTGAAACCAAATATTTGAGTTTTCTAAAACGTACCTTTGACACCTTGTAGCTGAAGAAATGTTTTGTGCTGAGGCAATTCTAAACATTAATTTATTGCCAATATTTCAGGTGCGAGAGCTGGTAGCGGAACAGACTGCAGAGTGGTCTGAGATGTGTGTTCGCCAGGTCGCTGAAGAACACGAACTGCGAATGGAACACATCACCGCTCAGAATGAGCTGTTGGTTTTACTGCTAGAGCAGGCCCACCAAGACCAGCTCAAAGAGCTAGAAACCAGGCAGGAGAGGTTGGTATAGTTCCCTGGCAAACACCAAAATGGGACTTGGTGATGTAGTGGTTAAGTTTGTTTTGTTTAACGACACCACTAGAGCACATTTAGTAATTCTGACATATAGTCTTAGAGAGGAAACCAGCTATTTTTTTTCCATTTGCAGGGGTTTCCCCAGAGGGATATGGCCACTACACCTTAGGTGTATAAGTAAGCGCTTTGGCATCATGTAAGGGCCTCTTTGTTTTAATTGGCTATATGTGACAATCAACTGTTGGTTGTATCAACTTTTAAAACTTTACAGGACACAGATATTCACACTTCTAATAGGTGAAACAGATCCATCATACCTAATTAGGTGCAGTGCTCTCAGCACCCTTTTGTTTAAAATTAGTTGATTACTAATTGTCATAGACAACAAAGCTGGCATTTGCATTTGCATTAAACTGATAGTGAAAATGTAAGTGCATTAAAAATATCCTGGGGAAATGTCTGATTTGTAACAAGAGACCTTTTACATGCATCATCCCACAGACAGGATGGCACATACCACATACCTTTGATATACCAGTCATGTTGCACTGGCTGGAACAAGAAATAGCCCAATGGGCCCACAGACAGGATCGATCATAGACTGACCATGTATCAGTCAAATTCTTTACCAATGGGCTATGACTCACCCTTATGTAGAGATGAAAGGCTTAATGATATGAGTGTATCCTAGTCATGGTCATGAGAATAGCAAATTGTGACAACAACATGATTTCAACTGAATCATTGGTTATTGGCTATTCTTGTGCAAGGCACTCATATCATATGGTGTCACCTTAAGCCATTAGAATTAGGACTTGGATGCTGGCTCCTACCAAAAGTGAGTTTTTAATGTTTCATTGAAGTGTAAGGCTACTACATTAACTATATCACTTTCCACTAACCAAATGCTCTGAACAAACGGATCATATAGCTCAGGTGTGTGCCCAGGATATAATGCTTGAACTTTAATTGAAAAGAAAACAAGTGAAAATTAATCGGAAGGATTTAGATCAATTAAGGGTACATAATGTGCTTTAGATGGTGAAGAAAAGACTTAGCAGTTACTTCTATAGACATAGATTTTCCCCCATTCCATCAGGACTTATATAAAGACCCTTTTATTGCTTTTAAACGCTTATCCTATGATCTTTAAAATATCTATACCATATTTTATTATATTATTGTTTTTAATGTATAACTACTTACTCTCGAGTGTCTAATAAGCATAGGGGCTGAATAATCATAGGGTCTGGAAGATTTTCTAAAATCCATTAAAAGTGGGGTGCGGAATTAGCTTAGGGTGTGGACATTTTTTAAAAACCCAATAAGATTAGAGTGCGGAATTAGCATTGGGTCTGG
>JAECMU010175910.1:0-15391 GCA_016106625.1 Dracogyra subfuscus
CAAAAGTCTGTCATTACTTTATTTATTACACATACGGTTAAATATATCTTGGTTCATATCCAATTGTTACATCCCACTAGAATACAAGCGTACCAGAACATCAACCAAATGAGATCGGTTATATAAAGGTTCTTATATCCAAGTGTTACATCCCACTACAATATCAAGTAGCGTACTACAAGCGTACCAGAACATCAACCAAATGAGATCGGTGATATAAAGGTTCATATATCCAAGTGTTACATCGCACTAGAATATCAAGTGGCATACTACAAGCATACCGGAACATCAACCAAATGAGATCGGTAATATAAAGGTTCATATATCCAAGTGTTACATCCCACTAGAATATCAAGTGGCATACTACAAGCGTACCGGAACATCAACCAAATGAGATCGGTAATATAAAGGTTCATATATCCAAGTGTTACATCCCACTAGAATATCAAGTGGCATACTACAACCGTACCAGAACATCAACCAAATGAGATCGGTAATATAAAGGTTCTTATATTCAAGTGTTACATCCCACTAGAATATCAAGTAGCATACTACAACCGTACTGGAACATCAACCACATGAGATCGGTTATATAAAGGTTCTTATATCCAAGTGTTACATCCCACTAGAATATCAAGTAGCATACTACAAGCATACCAGAACATCAACCAAATGAGATCAGTTATATAAAGGTTCATATATCCAAGTGTTACATCCCACTAGAATATCAAGTGGCATACTACAAGCATACCAGAACATCAACCAAATGAGATCAGTTATATAAAGGTTCATATATCCAAGTGTTACATCCCACTAGAATATCAAGTGGCGTACTACAACCGTACTGGAACATCAACCACATGAGATATAAACTAAAATTGATTATGGGTAATAAACAGAACATAAAACTCACAAACATTTCACATAACATTTATATCCATTATGAAAATAAGCTTGTAACAATTAAAATTATTTCACGCGGGACATAACCATGATTTGCAATGATAATATCCTATACTAACTAGATTCATAGGGCTATTACAAACACCATGAGATTTGGATACCAATTACAGCTCTGGCCATGGACTAATTAGAGCATGGGTTAAAGTTTACCTCTAAAAATACACAAATAGCTGTTTGGTTCATCCATCACTGCAACATTAGTCTAGTCTTGTAAAACAATTTTTCATTCATGCCTTACATTTCGGCCATCATTGTTCTGTTTGTCGCTGGATTAAGCATACATGTACTGAAATGAGTTACCTCAAATCTCATCAATGGGTTGAGTGTGTTTCTAGTTTTCTAACATTATAATTGCCTAGTATACCATTTCTATGAACACAGCATTGATAAATGTCAAAGAGCCAGTATGCTAATGCTATTATCACACGGTTTCCAGGCAGGTGAAACGTGCAGGTTAGTAAAAACATGTGTAAATTTGTCTCAGCTGACAAGGATGAAGACCTGGCTATGTCATAATTCCAAAAATAAGCCGTAAACAAGATTTTGTTCGGATGCCTGCAAGCACTTGCAATGTCAGTGTTATCATAACCAACTCATTCTGCAATAGCCAGAAAAAGATAATCAAGTAATCTTCTTGGTCATTTTCATTCCTGTTTTAAAAACATCTTCACTTATGTTGATGCACCTGTGTTAAAGGAGTTCAAATCTGTGCTAAGCTTTTACTTGATAATTTGATAGATTACCACATACTAGCATTCAGAAGAAAGGAAGGACGAAATGTTTTATTTAATGACACAATCAGCACATCTGTATTGAGTTATATTTAATGACACAACCAGCACATCTGTATTGAGTTATAGAATGTTGGACAAACAGAATTCACTACTAGTGTGTTTTAACATGTAAAATACCAACCTTGTCTAGTTAATTGGTGTTTGTCTCGGCATATCGTCGACAAATACCGATTAACGTAAACTGAGTTGATATTTTCCATATTGAAAAACACTTGTGACAAATCCACTATACACCATATTACCATCACTGCAGGAAACGTACTTCGCAATTTGACTTTGCGGAGATGACATGCTGGCCTCTAGGTATGGCATTACGATGTCACATATAAAACAGAGAACTGACGTTCAATGTAGACATTAAAATAATAATCATGTAAGAACCCTGTTGATACAAGCTTTCTAAATATAGACAGGAAAGATAAAAGTATTTTTCGTCAAGGCAAATGCATCTAACAAGGTCATCACTGTTTTATTTCCCAGCAAACCTAAATCCCATTAGTGATAGTTAAATAATAAAAGTGATCTAGCAAATTGCATTAAACGAGACAATGAATTAAATTCTTCTAACCGCAGTGAGCAACATAATGAAGTTAACAACCTACACACACAAACTGAATGAGCTTTTCAAAACAACCTACACACATAAAATGAATCAGCTTTTCAAAACAGCCATATTCTCAACAAAGTTGGATAACTATTAACTAATAATTAACAAAATACTTTCATGTTTTTTAAAACACACACATGAAGAAATGAAATCATTCATTATGTTTACAGAGAAACTAAAACTTGAAGGACTTTTTTAACAATACCACTAGGACGAAGGAAGAAATATTTCATTTAATAAAGAAAACAAATGTTATATTTAATGACACTCAACACATTTTAATTACGGTTATATGGCGTTGGATGTATATGGTTTAAGACCACACAGATACTGAGGAAGGAAGGAAGAAATGTTTTATTCAACGAAGTACTCAACACATTTTATTTATGCTTATATGGCATCAGACATATGCTTACATGGCATCAAACATATGGTCAAGGACCACACAGATATAAGGAAACCCTCTGTTGCCACTTCATGGACTACTCTTTTCAATTAGCAGCAATGGATCTTTTATATGCACCATCCCACTGACAGGATAACACATACCATGGCCTTTGATATACCAGTTGTGGTGCACTGGCTGGAGCGAGAAATAGGCCAATGGACCCACCAACGGAAATCGATCCCAGACCAACTACACACCAAGTGAACACTCCTATAATGATAGAGGAAATCAACTGCTGGCACTCTTTTCAATTAGCAGCAAGGGATCACACCATCCAAGAAACATGATAACACATACCACAACCTTTGTTACACCAGTTGTGGAGCACTGGTTGCAATGATAATTAGCCCAGTGGATTCACCCACAGAAAACAACCCTAGACTGACCCCAGTCTCACCCATCAGTCAAGCACCACCAGACTGTACCATGATCATCGGCTATTGGATTTTAAACACTTGATACTTCTAACATACAGTCTGCAGAGGAAGCCAGCTACATTTTTACATTAGCAGCAAGTGATATTTTATAGACAGAACAGCACAAACGACAACCTTTGATATAGCAGTCGTGGGGCATTGGATGGCACAAGCAAACTCCCAGCGAGTCTGCTGAGGAGATTCGATCCTGTGACCTATGCACCTCAGGTGAGCACTCTACCAACTTTCTGCCCTTTCTTTATTGTTTTCTTAAAAGCTTCACGTCAAGAATTATAATAAAGTACAGTGCAATATTATCAACCGTTACATAACTGCATTTTTGTTTTTAACTTTTGTTCCAAACTATTTTAATTTTGCGGTGAGACATAGCCCAGTGGTCACTCCAGGATCAATCCCTTCCTTGGGCCCATTGGGCTATTTCTCACTGCAGCCAATGTACTATCATGGGTATATCAAAGGTCAGGGTATGTCCAATCCTGTCTGTGGGATGGTGCATATAAAAGATTTTGTTTTACTAACAGAAATGTAGCAGGACTCCTAAGACAATATGCCAGACTTATCAAATGTTTGGCATCCACTAGACGATGATTAATACCAGAAATCAATGTGCTCTAGTGGTGTCATTAAACAAAACAAAACTTTAACTTCTTAACTTCACCTGAATAATTATAGTGAAAGTACACTGTACTATTATAAACCATTACTAAATACACATCTGCATATTTATTTTTATCCTTTTTATCAAACTAATGACCCAGCCAGAAATATACTGCATATTAAGCTTCAATCACACAATTCCTAACAGTTTGACTATGGTGGAAGCCATCACAAAGACCAAGTTTCTATCTCTTGGTCATCGTAACTTTAATCTGACCATCTGTCCGTGTTGTCTTTTGGAGAAAACGTCTGTAAGACCATTATTAACTCACGGTCGCCTGTCTTACGCGGTCTCTGCTGGACACGGCCAGCTGGACGTGACAAAGTAACACGAGTGTCTGCCCCACATGACAGAGGTCACAAGATCAATCCTGCGTAATAGATTTCTAGGTTTCATTAAAATTAATGTCCAAATCAGTTGTCTGTCATTCATAACTAAGTAACATTTTAAAACAAAGTTGCATAATTATAATTATAATACACAATGTAGTACTAAATAATTGATGTTTTTACTCTCAAAGATGCTACTATATAGCAATCGTATTTTACAACCCAAAATACATTTTGGTTTTTTTATCCACAGAGCAGTAAATTGTAAGCCAGTGTGTCCTTATGGGTTTTTGAGAATGCTAATAATTTAACAGTAAAACCTATTTAAACACTTATTTTTAAGTCTGTATTCATGTTGGCCTAAAATAATACTTACCATAGTATATATTTGTTTTATTTCATTAAGGAAGTTTAAAGTTTTTAAATGAAACGTTGGGATGTTTAAATAGTTTTTAAGACAATTTTAATATATATTTGTGTAAAACTATCTACATTTATACTGAACTCCTCCAAACCAGACCCTTAATAACCCTGAATATCCTTAAAACCAGACACTTTTTACAGTCTCTTTTTAAATAGTACACAACAGAACCTCTTTAAAGCAGACACCCCTAAAATCTCACTTGTACTTGGTCCCATAGGTGTCCAGTTTAAAGGAGATTTACCATGTACTAGTTTTTCTGCATGGGTTTTTTCAAACAAAAACATTTACTATTTAACATTATTGTTTAACTATCTAAAAAGTAGATATTTTTGGAATAGAATTAAATACATGATTTATACTATATTTTTTATACTACTCTAACAAAAGATTTTTGTTTAACAACCTTGACTGATTTTCCGACTATTTTCCATTCACCAGATAAATTGCATAACTGGTTTTGTGTCCCGTCCTACCTGTGCTAGTGCGCCAGTGAAGACGACCAGCCAGGCTTTGTTAGACCATATGTCCGGCAAACAAAGGCCGGGTGTTTGACCGCGCTTACATCGGTCACCTCGCCTCTTCATCAATGGACAGGGCAACACGAGCCAGGCCCCGTAATCTGTATAAATAAGTTATTGAAGAAGATTTGTATGACAAATATCTTATGAATCACGGCGGGGGGATAAAATAATAAAGCCAAACGCCGCTTGAACTTTTGAGCAAATAAAGATATTGTCTTCATTGAATTATTTATTTTGCATCCCTGAAATATGCTGGGCCGTTCGGATACCGCTAATAAAGTTAGAATGGTGTGTTTTATTACAGATGTGCTGAAAGGGAAATTTAATGGTTTGATCGAAGGAAAGGAATATTTATCAGTGTTTTAGGACACTGTTATTTCTAGGTATCAGAGGGGTTCTAGCAGTAATCATCACCCATACGGGTAACACTGAAAAAGAAAATTTAATGGTTCAATCATGGAAAGAAATGTTTGTTAGGAATAATAAGCTGATTTTATTTATCTGGCATTTTATTAGACAAAGACAAAACTACTGTCATTAAATGGATTACTTTGTATTTAATATGTTATATGCACTTGCCTACAAAAAAAAACCCCACATAATAACCATTTTCTTTGTTACATGAGAGTCTGTGGGCCCATTGGGCTATTTCTCGTTCCAGCCAGTGTACCAAGACTGGTACATCCATTTTTATTAAAAACAAATTAACGACGCACTCAACACATTATAATTACGGTTATATCGGCGTCGGACATATGGTTATGTCGAGAAAAACCCCAGTGGTTAGCTGACGGGGTGGTATATCCAAGGCTGTGGTATGTGCTATCCTATCAGTGGGAAAGTGCATATAAAAAATCCCTTGCTGCATTAGGAAAAATGTTTGATATCCAGTAGCCAATGATTGATTAATCAATGTGCTCTAGTGGTGTAGTTAAACAAAACAAACATCTTCTTGTTACATGTCATGTGATCATTAGATTTGGAAAAAATATATTTATTTATATATATTGTGAACTAAAAATCAAAAGGATTAAAGAGGACAAATTACCTGGTATATCTATGTATATGAACCCAGGTGACTTTTATCTTTTAATCTGACATAATTACAGTGTAATTGCAACAACAACAAAGATATCTTTAGCACTATTATTTAGTTTGCCATATCACTACTGAGTTGTCACTAAATAATTTAAAATCCTATTTCTGGGATTCAAATTCAGTTGTCTACTTTGAGATATTATTACACTAAAAAGACAGTATGTTATAGATATGTTAGGTTTTAGTACAGAAAAAGACTTGCACCATTAAATCAAGATACTAATTTAGCTAGACTCTTTTTATCAGATTTAGTACCATATGAAAATCAAACTACATGTATGTATTAAATGTATTAAAAAACCCTCAAGTTCCTGATATCCAGACAGAGGTTCTTGTCTTAAACTAGGGAACAAAAATATTTAACTTCAGTTTAAAGAAATGAAATTTGATTTTCTTTTTTTAACTCATCCTCCAATACAGGTATATAATATATTTACAAATACTACAAGGAAACTGATTTAAATGTAATGTTCTTAGTTTAGAATGGGCTTTAAAATTAGTTACACCGTTACAAATTAAATTTATTTAAAAAAATGTTTAAACACTACTTTGTTTTCTAATACATCACAAAATTGTAAGTAAACTGATCTTTCTGATCTTTTTATAGTTTTATTCATCTAAACCTGAAAGTAAGACTGCTCAAATGATTCCAAAAGCTTACAAAAATAAATAATGATTATGGGGGACATCCTGTGTCATAAGACTTCCATGGCCCGGCCATCTGCATTTGTATCCAGCCATTCTGTGATGAACGCCCATCTGTACTGTAGGAGGTTTTTATTTTAAAGGGATGAACGCTGTGACATAACTGAAAAAGGTCAGCCCGAGTGGGGTCAGGCCACGCTGCTCAAAGCTGGACCATAGACCAACGCACATATGTCATAGGAAAAATCAAACACTGAAAACGCATAGAATCTCCACTTCCTGTTGAGGGATTGCATTGGCTTTGCTTACTCAAGCAGAACAAAGAAAAGGGCCCAGGGAGGCAGTGACCCAAGGCAGCCAGCTGGGCCTGGGACTTATATAATGGGATTACTTAATTTGTCTTGTAAGATACTATTACAAGGGCAAAACTCAAACAGCAGCTGAAGCCAAAGAAATCCAATACAGTGCACTGGTACTGGGGGGAGGGGGGAGGAGGTATACAGAAATACAGGGGAGGGGATGCAATATACAATACAAGGAAAACAGGGATTTTAATATTCTCCCAATATTTGTATTTTCTTATTTTTTAAATATTAAATAATTTTATTGCCAGAATTTAATTTTTGTTTAATTCTTTCCTTTGTGTGTTAGTTATTGTAACTTATACATCATGGATGGATGGATTTATGCATGGATGGATGGATGGGTAGATGCATGGATGGATGGATGGATGGATAGATGGATGGATAGATGGATGGATAGATGGATGGATGGATGGATGGATGGATGGATGGATGGATGGATGGATGGATGGATGGATGGATGGATGGATGGATGGATGGATGGGTGGATGAATAGATGCATGGATGGATGGATAGATGGATGGATGGATTTATAAAAGGCATGGATGGATGGATGGGTTTATGCATGGATGGATGGATGGATGGATGGATTTATGCATGGATGGATGGATGGATGGATGGATGGATGGATTTATGCATGGATGGATGGATTTATGCATAGATGGATGGATAGATGGATGAATGGATTTATGCATGGATGGATGGATGGATGGATGGATGGATGGATTTATGCATAGATGGATGGATGGATGGATGAATGGATTTATGCATGATGGATGGATGGATGGATGGATTTATGTGTGGATGGATGGATTTATGCATGGATGGATGGATGGATTTATGCATAGATGGATGGATGGATGGATGGATGGATGAATGGATTTATGCATGGATGGATGGATGGATGGATGGACGGGTGGATGGATGATTGGATGAATGATTGGGGTTTTGGTGAATATGACAAAATATGAGGTGAAAGAACAGATGGACAGACGTTGATGCTGAATGAATAAATATAGATAAAATAAAATTTACTATTTTCAAATTGTAATCTGGTTTTGTCTTGTACAAATCATATTTGATGCATATTAATTTTATCTAAACAATAACTAATTTAAATAAATTACCATACATTAGCCACTCTTTATCAGAATAAATGTCCCCCCATTTTTGATCCATCTATCTACCCACCCTCTTTTACCTTTCTGGCTCTGCCCTTAAATAATCTTTATTTGCTGGCACAATGTGTAAAAATATATACGGCTGGTGTGGTTTCTTATTATTGTTGATTTAGCCTGTGGGTCTTAGGGAGTGAACCTTGGTTAAACCATCAAGTGCTGTCTTTGTGCAGGACAGGCCCAACACCCTGGTGAACTCTGGGTGATCTAATGCCTGGGTAAGAACGGTGTGGCTCCTTGCATAGGACCAGGCCAGATGTAAGATAAGCGGCACAATCTGTCACTTTTTACACCCAGGCACAATACAACCAAGTTCTCAACACAATCCGATAACACATGCTCTAACTGAGCAGTCACCAACTTTTTGTTAGTTTTAGTTTTATGTTTTTTCTTTTTAACGTTCAAAGAAAAGAGAAAACAATGGTCAATTCTGTATGAAAAAAAAAAAAAATTGGAAAGAGGTCAATAAAATAAGTTACATAATGTTTTTTTCTTCTCTAATGTATGCATTGTAAAAAGGTGCATGGACTTTAAGGAAATGGGGATATATAATATATATTATTAATTCATTGATTCTTTAATTTAGTCACATACACATTATATACATGGGTCGGAGTGTAGATTCTTGATGGACTTATATAGATGGATGGATGGGTAGAGGAATGGAAGGAAACAAGAATGGAAGGATTGGTAGATGGATGAGTCAATGGGTGGATCGATGAATGAATGAATGGAAGGATGGATTAATGAACTGGTTGATGGGTGTATGCATATATGGATGGATGGATTGATGGATGAATGGATGAATGGATTGATGGATGTATGGATAGATACATATATAGATAAATGGATGGATGAATGGATTGGTAGATGGACAAATGAATGAATGGATTGGTAGATGGATGGATGGATTGGTAGATGGATGGATGAATAAATAGATAGATGGATGGGTGAATAGATTGGTAGATGGGAATATGCATGCATGTATGGATAGACTGAAAGATTGGTAGATGGATGGTTAGGTGGATGGATGGATTGATGGACAGATGGACAGATGGACAGATGGACAGATGGATGAATGGATGAATGGATAAATGGATGGATTGATGGGTTGATTAATGAACAGATGGATGGATGGATGAATGAATGAATGGAAGGAAGGAAGAATAATGGATGGGTTAACTGACTGAATTGATAAATGGACAGATGGATTTTTGATTATATGAAAGAAAGGAATATATAGTTTACACTACAGCTATATCATTTTTGATCTAGTTATTCAGCATGGATGAATGGATGGATGGATGGATCAATTGGGGACAGATGTATGGATGGACGGATGTATTGGGGATGGATAAATGGAAGGAAGGACAGATGGATGGATGAATGGATGGATGGATGGATCAATTGGGGACAGATGTATGGATGGACGGATGTATTGGGGATGGATAAATGAAAGGAAGGACAGATGGGTAAATGGATGGATGAATGGATGGATGGATGTACCAATTGGGGACTGATGTATGGATGGACGGATGTATTGGGGATGGATAAAAGGAAGGAAGGACAGATGGGTATATGGATGGATGGATGGATGGATGGATGGATGGATGGATGGATGGATGGATGGGTGAATGGATGGATGGATGGATGAATACTAAACAGTACTGGTCACCATTAGAGCTGGTTGAGACATTACTTAGAGTTTATTGTTCACATTATTAATGTCTATACATCTGAAGCGTTTCTTATCATCCTGCTCTTTTTAATACCAAAATATTGATATACACATTATCTTTTTATTTTTTTTATGTTTGAGAAGTAATGGTTATAGAGACGAAGTGTAGTCTTATTTTCAAGAAACTTTCCCCAATTCATCATAATAGACTCTTGTTTCATTTCATGCTAACTTTATCCAAGTGAGTTACAAAGTAGAAGACGAACCAAATTTAGTGTCCATGTCCACGAACTGAAACTAGAATGTGTGACTTTAAACATTAGTATATGATTACAAAATAAAGACCAATGCTGCATGCAGTACCCTTCATTACCTATGTGTCTACGTTAACCTTCGTGATCCATGCAAGCACCTGTGAAAACTTCTTTTCTTTTAACAACATAACCCACTGTTTAACTTGCCTCTGTACGAGCTAGATTTGTAGATGCATCTTGCCACTACGTGTACGCTAACCGACCAGCCCACATTAGCTCATAATCCTCTTTCTCTTTTTTCTCTAGCATTACCGATCTTAGTAATCATTGCTTACAAGCCGTGTTCTGTTGATTGTACAAATATTGTCCTCCAACAGTATAAGCATTGGAGCAGATCCTTCCCATAAGGTGGAAAATACAGTACAAACAGACTCACAAGTCAATGTTAACAAGCATTCTGCGTGTCCACATTCGGCCGGCTGTCCGCGCATCCGGCGTTCCCGTTTACCGATGGAATTGCGAGGTATACAACCAGCATGACTTAGTGTGGAATATACACACACACACAGAGTATCATAACCTACCGCTGAACTTGGCCAGTCAATAACACAAGATGGCGCAAATTCCAAGAAATAAAATTAAATAAGCAAGTACGGGAGCAATTTCCTGCCGCCCAAATCCCCATAGATGAGAAGTGGTGACTTTTTTTGCAAGTTATTTTGCAAGCATCTTTGTAGAGGAATATGCATTTCATAAAAACATTCTTTCATTTCATAAATATTTATAAACAAGAGCCACGAAAACTTGGACAGAGAGAGGAAGTAACGACCAATGAGACACTGGGTGAGCCGTGATAAATATAGCGTATATACAGAAGAGTGGTTCTGGGCCCACTGCTAGCACCAGTCTCCTCTCATTCACAGGTTCAATCTTTGCCTGGACCTCGCCCCCCCCCCCCCCCACCCCCCGATAATGTGCGAGTGTTTTTCAATGTAGGCTGGCTCTTTACTTTTCTTAATGAAACAGACACACAGATGGGTGGATGGATGGATGGATAGATAGATAGATAGATAGATGGATGAATGGATGGATGGATGAATGGATGGATGGATGGATAGATGGATGGATGGATAGATGGGTGGACTGGTCAGTGATGGGTGGATGAATGTGAGCAATTTGAGATAAATGAGAGGACTGGTGAATGGATGGATGGATGGATGGATGAATGGCTGGATAAATGGATGGATGGCTGGATAAATGGATGGATGGATGGATGGATGGATGGATGGATGAATGAATGTTTGGATGGATGGATGAATGGATGGATGGATGGATACTGGAGGGATGGATGGAACAACTGATGGATGGATGGATGAATGTTTGGATGGATGGATGAATGGATGGATGGATACTGGAGGGATGGATGGAACAACTGATGAATGGATGGATGAATGCTGGAGGGAGGGACAGATGGATGGATGCTGGAGGGAAGGATAGATGGGGGGAGGGAATGATAAATTGTTGGATGGATGGATGGATGGATGGATGGATGCATGCATGCATTCATGCATGCTGGAGGGAGAGAATGATAAATTGTTGGATGAATGGATGGATGGATGGATGGATGGATGGAGGGATGGAGGGAATGATACATTTTTGCATGAATCGATGGATAAATGGAGGGAGGGAATAATAAATTGTTGGATGAATGGATGGATGGATGAATAGATGCTGCAGCGATGGATAGATGGAAGGAGAGAATAATAAATTGTTGGATGAATGGATGGATGAATGGATAGATGGATGCTGGAGGGATGGATATATGGAGGGAGGGAATGACAAATTGTTGGACAAATGGATGGATGAATGGATGGATGGATGAATGGAAGAATGGATAATACATAATGAGAGGAAGGATATAATGGATGGAACAATGGATGGATGGATGGATGGATGAATGCTTGAGGGAGTGACAAGACGGATGGATGCTGGAGGGAAGGATAGATGGAGGGAGGGAATGGAGGGATAAGTGGAATGATAAACTGTTGGATGGAGGGATAAGTGGAATGATAAATTGTTGGATGGATGTATGGATTTGAGGATAGCTGGATAGTTGGATTAATATTTGGATGGATAAAATAATAAATTGTTTGATGGATGGTAGAATCCATTAATTAGTTGATTGAAACATTTACATATGCATGTTTCTGGAATTAATTCAACTTCCCAAATGACATTTAATAAACACCAGCAGGGAACTGATAGATTAGGACAGTGATGGATTACTGTTAGCAGTGAGGAAACCAGCAGGGGCCACCAGCTGTAACAATGAGATCCATCAGGGACTGGGCACCACATGCGGACACGTGTTTCAACACACCAGGCAGACACTTGTTCCCTGCCCAGGAATCATGCCAAGTTTACACCTACATCTTAATGACCACCACTTTCCTCAGGAGTCCAACAGTCAGCAGCAAATGACTGGATGTGACAAGTGATTTACCTACCTGATGTAATCACCAATAGAGCTGTCCATTTTATTTACTGCAGATCTGTAAACTAAGGGTCAGCCAGGTCAGAGGTACATTGTATAAACAATGTAGTCAAACCTCTTCAAACAGCCATCTCTGTATAGCAGCAACCTGTCTTAAGAATCTTAACAAACCATCTATTCTTATTCTTATAGTACTACAATACAACAAACTGCAATATACAGCCACCTTAATGAAAGAGGCCAACTGACAAATGAGATCACCTTAATATTGTTACAAATAATTCAGTATACATGTAGTAGCAGCCACCTTTCTAAGAGACCATTTTAATACACTGAATTCCCTCTAACCCAGTGACTGTTAAAACACCAGTTTAAATTATGTCCAATCATCTTACAGTATTGACTGACCTGTATACGGCAACAAGCAATCTCAAGAGGTCATCTCACTGATGTATATGGAATCACTGTATACTGTTAACTTGAGAGCCTACGTTTTTATAATCCCTACATGCACACTGTAACACACCAAATTACTTATGTGCCTGCTCAGTGTTGTCACACCAGAAGCCTAATTCACTAAACTCTCACAAATTTGCGATCTCGCAGTGCAATGCTAAAAGACTTGCAAAGAGGATGCTTGTTGTCTAACAGAGCCTAAGAGACTTTGTGAATTAGGCCGCAGCTTGTTAACAACAGTAATGTTTACCTTGTTTACATTATTAACTAAATGTATCAAACAGTTACTACATGATGAGCAATCACCATTAGGGGCCTCAATGGGGCAGGACGTAGATCTCTAGTACAGCCCTCGCCTAATGAGCAATGAACAGGTATTCAACCGTATGCTACTTAACACAGATGCTACAAAGAACAGGTATTTGACTGTATGCTACTTAACACAGGTGTAAGAAAGAACAGGTATTCGACTATATGCTACTCAACACAGGTGTATAAAATATCAGGTATTCGACTGTATGCTACTTAACACAGGTGTAAGAACAGGTATTCAACTGTATGCTACTTAACACAGGTCTTTGAAAGATCAGGTATTCGACTTTATGCTACTTAACACAGATGTAAAAAAGAACAGGTATTCGACTGTATGCTACTTAACAGATGTAAAAAAAAACCCCAGGTATTCGACTGTATGCTATTTAACACAGGTGTAAGAAAGAACAAGTATTCCACTGTATGCTACTTAACACAGGTATAAGAAAGAACAGGTATTCAACTTTATGCTACTTAACACAGGTGTAAGAAAGAACAGGTATTCGACTTTATGCTACTTAACACAGGTATAAGAAAGAACAGGTATTCCACTGTATGCTACTTAACACAGGTATAAGAAAGAACAGGTATTCAACTTTATGCTACTTAACACAGGTATAAGAAAGAACAGGTATTCGACTTTATGCTACTTAACACAGGTATAAGAAAGAACAGGTATTCAACTGTATGCTACATAACACAGGTATAAGAAATAACAGGTATTCGACTTTATGCTACTTAACACAGGTATAAGAAAGAACAGGTATTCAACTGTATGCTACTTAACACAGGTATAAGAAAGAACAGGTATTCAACTGTATGCTACTTAACACAGGTATAAGAAATAACAGGTATTCGACTTTATGCTACTTAACACAGGTATAAGAAATAACAGGTATTCGACTTTATGCTACTTAACACAGGTATAAGAAAGAACAGGTATTCAACTGTATGCTACTTAACAAAGGTATAAGAAAGAATAGGTATTCGACTTTATGCTACTTAACACAAGTGTAAGAAAGAACAGGTATTCGACTTTATGCTACTTAACACAGGTGTAAGAAAGAACAGGTATTCAACTGTATGCTACTTAACACAGGTATAAGAAATAACAGGTATTCGACTTTATGCTACTTAACACAAGTGTAAGAAAGAACAGGTATTCGACTTTATGCTACTTAACACAGGTGTAAGAATGATCAGGTATTCGCCTTTATGCTGGGTGATCTCAGCCGGTCTACACCTGGGGTCCAGGAACTTATCATACATTGAAGTTAAATCACTCAAGTTCATCTCTGTAATGCAGTTTGTTGCTTTAGATCTCCATATATATGTGTTTTGATGATGAAACAACAAATATACACTTACTCCTACATTTTTTAAACATGACACCCAAAGAGCAGTTTATTTTTATTATGAAAAATCAGGACCCAGCCAACATAAGTGTTATTTGCAATTTGGTTTTCCAATATAATGAATAGATTGTACATGTAGTAGTAACATAAATGTATTTGTATGTATGTATATAACACTATAGTCATTAATTGTTTGTTGATATTGCAACATTTTGATGTTATTTTGTGCACTCGTTTCCCATGTGGAATGTTTAAATGCAATAAATTTTATCTTATCTTATCTTTATCTTATCCACTACATGCATTAGTGCATGTCACAGAAATGTTTCAGCTACTGGGAGCCCAAGACAATTGGTTTTGATCTTTTCAATCCAATGT
>JAECMU010175981.1:0-21870 GCA_016106625.1 Dracogyra subfuscus
GGTGCCTCATGAAATCATTGACTGATCAAGGTGTAGATGTAAAGCTGTGAATGAAATAACAGCCGTGTAACATTATCAAATAATGATGTGTATTACATCCTTTTCCCTGGTATTACATGGGTGGATAACGATAAGATAATGTGTATGTATAGTCCATCCGATCCTTTTATAAAGTTGTTTTTTGTAAATAATTTCAGTTTGATTTGATGTAAGCTAGAAGAAATGTAAAAGTGTTTTGAAAATAACAAAAAGTGACAGTTTTGTGTGCAATAAAAAAAAATGTTCTAGATGTATCTAGCAGATGTTGTAATGTAATTGATGTATATATGTAAAATTCATTGATGTCATGTTCATTAATACTCGATATTCGAATCAAAAGAGGTTGTATAACAACACCAGTTGAGCACACTGATGTTAAGTATCTGGTAATTTTTGACATATAGTCAGAGGAAAGCTGCTACATTTTTTCATTAGCAGCAAGGGATCTTTTATATGTACTTTACCACATTTAGGACAACACATACCATGACCTTTGTGTGATACCACTCTTGTACACTGTTTTGGATGGAATAAAGCCAATAAGAGAATTGGCCCACTGAAACAAAAGAAAGATTCAAAGCATCTACAAAGGTGTTTTTTTTAACCATCAAACATAACAGTTTTGTTTTGTCTCAGACCAGATTATAACTGGTTTATACTTCAGTACAATGCATTGATGTAAGAAATAATATATGTACTTTACCACATTTAGGACAACACATACCATGACCTTTGTGTGATACCACTCTTGTACACTGTTTTGGATGGAATAAAGCCAGTAAGAGAATTGGCCCACTGAAACAAAAGAAAGATTCAAAGCATCTACAAAGGTGGTTTTTTTACCATCAAACATAACAGTTTTGTTTTGTCTCAGACCAGATTATAACTGGTTTATACTTCAGTACAATGCATTGATGTAAGAAATAATGAGGCAGAATAGCACTTACGATTAGTGTTGAAATAAAACCATGAATACATGGACGAATGAATCAAAGCTCCATTTTGTATGGAGATGTCTTTGACTCTATATACATGCACCATCAGAGCTGTTTTCTGTTTCCAAAGCAGCCATTTTACAAGTTAAAGCAACCATCTTTTGACATCTTCTTAAATGACCTTACTATTTCCCTAAATGTTAGACACATTGACCTATATTCTCAGTATTCACTTTCGACTGCTAAATCACATTTTTCTGTATATGGAAATCAACAAACAATTTGGACAAAAATTCTTTGCTGGTTTGAATAATAAATACAAAATAAAGAATAACATGTGGGGCTCATAAAGATTTAAATATATGTATACAGTTCAGTCTTAATAATTAACTATATTTCTTTATTAAACTAAGAGATTAACTGTAAAACTTGCAGTTTACAATTATTAGCAAGATTGTAGCTGCTAATAACTGGTTTCTAACATGTTATTGCTGACATTAAACACCATGCTAAGTTGTCATGGAAATGTGTAACGTGATCCTTGCTGTCCAAGCCAGATGAGACTTTGCTGGATGTGGTGGAAGGACCTGGCTCTTTGAGTTAATGTTTCACCTGGATTGATTATTTTAAAATACAGCCTTCTGGCAGTGCTTGGTTGGTTTCTTACAAATAGGAAATGTCAGCACATTATATTTTAGACCTAAGAATATTAAAGTACATTATATGTGTGCATTTAATCAAAAGAATCTGGTTGTAACATATTGAAGTGTTGATCTGCATAATCAGAAAAGGTGGTGCTTTTTGTGTGTAAATTTTGGAATGAAAAAAAAAAGAATTATAATGAAGTGTTGTTTTATTAACAATTTTGACAAATCTATTGTATTTCTGGTCAATCATGGTGTCTGTAGTAGCTTAAAATGTTATTCATTTAAACATATTTTATGTAAAACGAAAATGACTTGTATGTCGGGAACTATTGAACATTACTTCAACCCACATCACTAATTATAAGGTACAGTTTTAAAATGGTGGCTTCAGCATGATATATAACATTATCACCTCAAGTCCAGTAAAACTTAGATCTAGAACACCAGATCAGTTCTTCTCTAATTATGATGCACAGCTTTAAAATGGTGGTTTCAAAATAAACTGTAATATTACCGCCAGACTGGTTAAACATTGATCTGGAATGTTCACCAGATGGCCTCAGCCTTGACTTGTGCTGTAGAGGCTCCCTGGTAAGATGAATGTGCTCCAAGTGGCTTCATAATATACACGTTTATACACTGCATCTGTAAGTATTTTACATTTATAATTCATGTGTGATGGGGAGGTTACTATTGATTGTAGGGTGAACAGGTCAAATGCCTGAAGGCTTACCTTTTTGTGTGTCTTTTTTTTTTAAAATTTATGCATGTTGCTTTTTCAAATTTATTGGTCTTAGAAAGTGTACATGGTTTGAAAAAGAACGTATGAAAAGTTAAAATTGTTGGTACAGCGTGGTAGTATCTGCAGCAATAAAGGTTAAGTTAAAGATGTTCATTAATTTGAAATCTGTACATAGTAAAAAACATAATAATAAAGCACACCTTAAGCATATATCATTACATATGTAATCAGTGTTTCTGTCGGAAAGACATTTTTGGGTATTGCGCTATGGAATTGCATGTAATCACAGACAAAAGGGAGTATAGTTGGCCTATGGGTTAAAATTAAGGTCCGGGTTAAGAATAATTAGAGTAAGAGTAATTAATTTTGTCAAAAGGTAAACCTTTTTTTTTTAATCTGCAAACAAATTTGTGTATGATGCCATACCCATTTTACCCTCTGGCAGAATCCCTGGTCATTAATTCCTTTGCCCAGTTTTTATACTGTTGTGCAGGAAATAAGGGGATTTAATCTCATTCAAGAAGCTACCATTAATTAATTACTCCACTATGGACACACACCATATATTACATTTAGTGGGAAATAAAACATGTACGTTCATTTTCCACAATTTTGTACTGTTTTGTGAACATGTCTGTCATTTTATATTGACAGATATTTTGTTGGTGGTTGGGGGGTTTTTGAGGTTACTTTTTAAAAATTAATATTTACATAGATATGAAACCGATAACTTTTAAAACCACAATTTTATACTTATGTATTTACAATTTTCTTCGGCAGATATCAGTTGCTTTTAAATCCTATCTGGTGTTATATAATATGCCATGTTTATTTTTAACATTAATGCAGTTAAGTCACGCTTAATAATTGCTCAGTCTTGCTGAACTTTGCCTTGTTCACTACACTTTCAATTTTTTATAATTAAAATAATTTTGTTATCAGTAACAAAACAAACCAAAAATCATTTTTCCCTAAAAACTCTTCACTTCTCCCTAAATTATTTGGAGGAAGAAATAACTTCTCCCTGTTTTGTCAGTCTAGCTTGAACCATGAATTATGAAATAGTTATTTTATTTGTATCCAACAAAGAGTCATACTGTATGCTCAATACAGAGTAAAATCTTTTAAAACATTAAATTAGTTGCATAAGTAGGTAAATTGGAAATATAGTTAACAGTTGTAATAATATTTTTCTTTTGATCCAAGAAATAATCATTGAGTATAAAATATTTAATAATGAAGATCTTTAAACAACTTGAAACGTGAATTTAGTTGCTGTAAAACGTGAACAGCTTATGTCACACGGGAAAATCTGTTAGTTCATCGTAGAAGGAGTATCGAAGGTGACCTACAACTTAGAGATATGATTGATGTGAGATAAATGAGCCACTTACAGTGATACCTCTTTACACTGGACACCATCGGTACCAAGATTAAAGTCTTGTTTTAAAGGTATCTGGCTTAGAGAGGTTATGGTCTCTACTGATATTTAAACAAGGACTGAAAATGTCCAATTAGAGAAAAATTTCAGTTTACAGAGTCCAGTATTGAGGTTTTCCTGTTTACAAAGGGTCTGGTTAGGAGGGGTTTCACTGTACGTGTGTAATTTATGGTGTCTTGAGTTGCTCACTTGGTGATATGCTGATCATTGTGTAGGTTGAAAAATGGTGTGATTTTTTATCTATTACATAACTGTCTTGTCATTGTTATTTTAAGCTAACATCACAGAAAAGAAAACCCCCACCATTGTTGAAAAACAATGAGAACATTTTAAAGCTACAGTCTTTAGTACATTTTTATTTTATTTAATCATTTGGACTAGACCACCAACGTTAATGTTCTTGCCTCTGAATGTTCACATAACACTGAACAGTGGCCTGCTATTTAAAAGGTTTGTGACTGGCTTGTATGTTATATGAAGGCAGTTGGCGGTAACCGTTAAGTGATATTAAGGACACAATATTTCTTGAGAACCATTGTTCGGTTAGCATGTCTATTGTGCAGTTGTAGATTCATATGAACTACCCAGGACGTAAGCTGGAACAAATTTTGGTTAAGCCAATTTTGAGATATATGTAGAGTATTTCCTTGTTGTTAATTTAAGGAACAGTTTATAAGCCAAAGACTAAATGTTTGAATCGGCAATGGGCTAATATGGCTATGTACAGGGTGAGCCCTGAATGCCAGTCAGTTTGGTTAGTAAATGATTTTGAAAGATGATTAGGCAAGCTTTTAGTTAAAAGCTCTAAATAAGTGTTTTGTGATTATATTTTTTATAAGTTGACTGGACTAAAGGAACATTCTGTGAAAATGATTAAAATCTTTAGATATCCTTGGCCTAAATTAGTTGCACAGATGGTCATTTGTTGCTATGGGAATGTTTTGTGAAACCCATCAGATACTGCATGACGTAGATGGATGGACAGTTGTGTTTATATTTCTACCTGGCCAGCTGTAATGGGTAATGCATTTTACCCAGCTGTTTTACGGATGAACAGAAATCATGTTCTGGTAGACTGGTGCTTTATCTGGGTATCATGCAGCTAGCTTGCCTTTCATCATTACTAATTTAAGAGGTCTGTATGTAGTCCAATTTTTATTGCCTGGTCAAGGATTCTTGTGTTATTGTCAATTTTTATAATTTGTTACCAACAATGTTTAAAAATTTTTTATTTCTACCTTGTTATGTACAAGTCTAAGTATGTTTACTGTGCAATAAATAAATATATTTAGCATATACTATTAGCTGGTTTATTTAGTAAGCAAATGTCAGAATTTCTAGATCAGTGTCTAATCAAATCTGTTCTTTGAAGTAGACCGGCAAGAAAAATAACACAAGAATGAAATTTTATCTGTATTTAAACTTGTCTATACTTTGAACATTTGTTTTTAAAATTTTCATTAGTGATATCTTTATTCAATTGAAAATTGATTAGCAACTACTGTTTAATGTTTAATTGTGTAGTGATCTCGGAATCTTGTGTAGTGAATTGCGACATGATACTGAAGAAAATGTTCCCTGATGTAGATCCACTGATGCATGTGATATACATATACTTTACTATATTTACTAATATAAAAATATTTTTCATGTACTAAAATATTTAAACATTTATATTTTATAGGATCTTATTGCTGAGACACAGATACAGCGGAAATCTTTTCACAGTTTAGTGAGGCATGGGGAACAGTTGCTGAAGAAACAAAATAACTTTAAACTTGAAGTTGATCTTGAAACCCTGGTTTTTCTATGGTTGGAATATACCAACAAGCTACGTGGCAAGTGGTGTAGTCTTCAGGTTTCATCTCTTTCTGAGGTAAAGAGGTCGTTCGTGATACATTCTGGTAGATGGAAGCTGCCAGAAAGTTGTGATGACAAGGAAAATGTTGGAGTACCAAAAATTAGCCATTCTCGAATATCCATAGCACCAAAAGCGCTGTCCTTGGCTGCGATCCGAATATCAGATGGATCCCCAGTTAGCATCAAGCATCGAAGTTTCAGCGCCCAGGTCTTCTGCTTGCCTCCCAGTCCAAAGAGTCGTGGCTGGTATGACCTTGGAATAGAGTCACCTCAGAAGCAGACGCCAATCATGGAACCCGTTGAGAAGGTCGAGCTGAGTGAAGGTGCTTTCGAAATTGGCCTGGTGACACCAGAGAAGAAAGATGGGAAGTTTCTGCAGGTGCTTGAGGAATGGGGTGATCTTGACCTGCCGACCGGACCAAAGCGCCGCAAAATGAACGGAGACACTCCGAGTTCGATCCTCAGCAGCCGATCGGGATCCCCGTCACTTTTCGAGTGGTGCGACGACAGTCGGAGCAGCACACCAGGTGGGTCCCCAGCCCCTCGGTCGCTGGCTGAGTTCAAGAAGTACTACCGCAAGGATGAGCTGTGGAAGGCCATCGAGCCGTCTTACCAATACCTGATGGACAAGGAGATTATTGAGACATGTCGGGTAAGAGTGTTTACTGGGTCACTTGAATTTGTACATGTATAACTGAACAACAAAACAAACATGCATGTTAATTTACTTTTCTTTAATTTGTGTAACATCATTCCATTTGAATTATTGAGATTTTACGAGTAAGAGAATTCACTTCGTCACTTGAATTAGGCATACATGTATATGCTGAAAAAGAAAAACTCCCATGAATATTACATTAGTTTTCTTTAATTTGTGTAACATTATTCTACTTTAATTCCATTGCCTGTCTATAATGGGTAGTATTATGGTCAGACCATATCTTGTATACAGATGCATACAGAACCATCAAACCTCACATGTAGGAACAACTTGGAATGATGGTGTCCCATGCTAAAAAAAAATTCTCTTTCTGACAAAGAACGATAACTTCGTCAGACAGCACCTTTTCCAATGGATACAGTATCATCAGTAGTTAGTCCAAAACAAACTGTTTATCCATACCATTGCAAACTTTTTACATAATTAGAGGTGAATCATAACCGTAACATATTCATTAATAATATTTTTGTCTGTTAAAATTATGAGGGTCTTGTGAACATTTAAGGACCATGGCCAAAAGATTTTAACAACTAAAGGTGCATTTATATTATTTAACTTAGGGTTGGGTTCAGAGCAATGACTAATATTCGTGGTTGGGAAACAGTGCAGTTTGGGCTAGTCTTGTCTTTTCACAATTCTTTCATGACAATACATAATGGATTTACAGTATTCCTTGCTTTTCTTTTCGTTCCAAATGGGCCAAGTTACATAGTGCAAATTGAATACAGTAGCTGAGTCACCATCCTGTTAAACACTGAAACAAAATTACACAATTTGTAAGCCAGTTAAGTAATCTAGAATACATGTATTATTTATGTTGGATGATAACTGGGAGTTATTAATTATGTAAGAAAGATATGCTGTGTTTTGCTCATCCTGTTTAATGTTAATCAATAATATTTTATTATTTGTCAGTGACAGTTTGATACACGGATAATAAGTAGAAGAATTTTATTTTTTAAAGGGTTTTTTAGCAGTATGTGTTTGTCTTTAAGTTTACAGAAACATGTTTACTGCTAATAAATAATTTATTAATTATGTGTATCTTGGGCACATTATGTAAAGCAGTTTTATGTAACCATTTTAAAAATATGATTTCAGAGATTTCATTAGTTGAAGTCAACATTTAATATATTTTACTTTGTACTGACCTCCACTTTTTCTTTACACAGTCGACTGAGAGTGATCTTTCTCTCGATGAAGATGACCATTTCGCTGGTGGCACCAATATTTCGTTTGATGAGTTTCTCGAGCAGTATCGAGATCTTACTGAGTGGTTGCGCCAAATCCAGGTCGTCACACAGAGAAAGACCATGAGTCTGTCGGAAAAGTATCTCATCTATCAGGTAACTAACACCACATTGTCGGTATATCTGTCTGTCTGTCTCTTTTCCCCCATACCTTCCTCTATCTCTTTCTCTATTGTTTGCATTTTCCCTCTCCCGTCATCATCCTCCCCGCTCTCTCCCTCTCTCTCGCGCTCTCTCTCTCTCTCTCTCTCTCTCTGCATCTCTCGCGCTCTCTCTCTCGCTCTCTCTCTCTCTCTCTCTCTCTCTCTCTCTCTCTCTCTCTCTCTGCATCTCTCTCTCTCTCTCTTTTTCTCTTTTTCTCTTTTCCCCCATCTATTCACAACTCCAAAGCCATTCAAGGTAACTTAATGAACCTGTACACATGTTAATCTAGTGATTTAGTAGTGCCATTTTGCTATGGAGGAATTTTCATTGTCTATATTTGTTTCTGTTAATATGGAAAAATAAATAGAATGACCAAATTTACTGTTTTGAATCATAATTCCAAAACTGTTTAAGATAACTTCATGTAGCTTTAAACACTTATCAGGCTAGTTGTCTAATAATGCCTTTTGCTATTAGGGACTATTCATTTTCAGTATATTTTCTTTTACCAGCTAAATGAGTGTAGTTTGTTTCATTAGCAGGTGGGTGGTGGATATTGACAACTATGTCTTCTTATTTATCTGATTTCTTTTCATGCTGTTAGTAAAGTTAAAATAAAATAAGGCATAACTATTTACTAAAAACTCCTGAATATATCTATAAACAACAGTTTTTTCCCCTTTATTAGTTCGGTGAAGTATTGTCGGAAAAAGCTCCATGTCGGAAGTTCTTGATTGACTATGCCAAGCAGTTGCTGCACCGTTACCCACACATGAATGACGAGATCAACTCGATGACGATGTTTCTCAACAACCAGTGGCAGGAGGTGGAGTCCGCCATTGTGCCCTCCTCAGATTACACTCGGCAGACCATGATCACAGGTGACCCGTCTGCTGTTATCATTGCAAATAATATGCTTGTGTTTCAAGTCAGTCTGATCATTTCTCTGTGTTTTTTATCTGTTAACTTTGGAACTGTATTTTATTCCCCCAAAAATCGTTTATAGTAAAAACAAATTGATAGTCTGCTGTGAAAAACAGATGAAGGGAAGTAACTCTGTATATTTTGTTTTATGTTGTATAAAAATGGAAGAAACTCAATATAAAGTTTAAGCCTAAAAAACACAACACCCAACAACAAAACAATTGTAGATATTTGGTTGATTATTATTTTAATTATATTTATTATAATAAGGATCACAAAACATAGCACATGCTTCTGGCGTAAATAATTTGTCAGCATTTGGGGGAAATGTAGCTGTCCTTTGGATATCTTAGTCTCATGATGCTCTTTTTAACATTCATTTTATTTTTGGGACAAAGTTAAAAAGTAAATTTTTGTGAGATTTAATTTATAGTTTTTAAAATTAATTGTTATGTAATGCTGTCCTTTACTGATATTTTAAAAAGTTACAAAACTGTCAAAAATAACTGCAGTCATATGCCAATAAAATGCTGCATTTATAGTATTTGAACTTAGCAACTATTTTTGCAGTATGTTTAAATCATTTATGTATAAATTAAGTCATTTCAAACAATGGAATCATAGTGAATTAGATTTTGGTTGCTTTTTGGTAATTGCATAATTCCTATGAAAGAACAGCAATGATTCTTAACTCAACTAGCCACAGATATGTTAATATAGACTGTATATTGTTATTCAACTTATTTAACATAAAAGCTGCCAATTAATTATTTATCATCAGGACAAAAGCTACATGAACATGAAAAAACTGCAAGGTATTAAAATGTGCCAAACATCTGTGTTATCACGCACTTTGCTCATGTGATGCAATAAAGATAGATATCATTCTGATCATCTAGTTTTCAGTGGTATAATTTACATTAAATAAACACATTCAGTGTTCAGTTTAGAAGATGGGGGGGTAAATACTAGTGTACAAAGATTATTGGGCTATGAAAAATGTCAGATATTAATCTGGTTTACTGAGGTACAATATCGATGTGTTTTATTGTATATTATGTTCTATTATTATGTTTAATACAAACACTAAATCTCTACTGGGTTTCTTCGTATCAGACCTGCAGGCTGATCTGAACTGTTTGAGGAAATGGCTTTACAAAGTTGAGAAGGAGTTGCTGCCCCTTGTTGTTCGACCAGAATGGTCGCATCCTTTCATCAAGGAGAAGCTGAAAGAACATCAGGTGAGTGGTGTTTTTAGATCTTGATTTTTATAGCGTGAATTTTTATGTCAACTGATCTGGAAATGGAATTCACCACAGTCACATGAAGACCAGAAGTATTTATTAAAATCACTTAATAAAATAATATTTTGATATGAAGAAAATGTCATCACGAGGCCGATTTAATCTAATAAGACTTCACTAAGATTAATGACTTATTATATTGTGATTTATGTTATCCATTGCTAATATATAATTATGAATTACTATTAAAATTATCAATTACTAGTATCATTAAAATAGCAATGTTAGACTTCAGTATTGCTAAAAAAAAAACTTTAAAAAAACAAGCATGTACTTTTGCATCAAATTTAATAATCCGAAGAAATTTATTTTGTTTAACAACACCACTAGAGCACATTGATTTAATCATCAGAAATTGAATGTCAAACATTTCGTAATTTTGACGTATAGTCTTAGAAAGGAAACCCGCTACATTTTTCCATTGGTAGCAAGACAGAATAGCACATACCACAGCCTTTGATATACCAATTGTGGTGCAGTGGCTATAACAATACATAGAGAATAACTAGTTAATGACGCTTGATATCGGCTTTATCCTGTGATAGTAAGAATGGGGAATTTCGCATTCGTCCTGAACAGGATAAAGCCGATATCAAGCGTCATTAACTGGTTATTATCTTTATCCTGCAACCCAACGAATTTTGGAGTGGACAAGTATTTTTATCACTGTTTTAACAAACTTGTACCAGCAATTTCCTTAAACCTTTCGGTAACGTTTGTACGTGACCTCACAACATGCTAGTTCCCTTTGTACGTGACGTCAAAAGTCATAACATGCTACTAGCATGTTATGACTTTGCTTTAACAGGTCATCATAACAAGCCAGTTGGAACACTGGTTGCAGGATAAAATTAGAAAACATCCTCATAGAATGAAGTTCTAAAGTGTAAGTTAAATCCATATTTTTCATTAATTTAAAAAAAAAAAACTAACCAATTGCTTTTTTTTTTTGTTCTGTGTAATATTTTTACAAGATATAATTATAGTAAGTCCTATTAAAAATTTACATTAAGTTTAGAATTGAATTTTTCATATTTTTTAAAAACCTATATATCATCTAAATTTTTGAAATTATGACACTTTTTCTAAATTTATTTTTGCTTTCATTCAACAACCAATGATCCCAGTTGTCTTCTGCTAAGTCTGTATTATAGAATAATTTTTAACGAGTATTGCCTCTTGACCTTTATTTAAGATGTTTTAAGGGAAATATTTCACAAAGAAGAAGAAATTGAATTGATGAGCATATTATGTCATCAATACAAAACTTTAGACAGTTTGTTTTTCTTCTTTTTTTCCCCTTTTATATAGTGCAAGAAGAACTTAAGTACGAACACCAATCAAACAACTTTATTGCTTGGTGTGTTTGTTATTCTATCGTGTTCTAGCTTTTCACAGAATCAAGATAAGATAACTCATGTGAATGTTGATAACTATATTTATGATGATGGTTGTCTCTCGACTACAGTTGAGAAGAGGTCTGAATGGTAGTACTCTGCATCTCATCTACAGTCTGGGCGCGGTCGGTGTCTGATCGATCCCAGTCGGTTGGCCCAATGGGCTATTTCTCATTCCAGCCAATGCACCACGACTGGTATATCAAAGGTTGTATTCTCTTTATGGGAAAGTGCATATAAAAATCCCTTGCTGAATTAGGGAAAATGTAGATGGTTTCCTCTGATGACGACAGGTTCTAAAATTCGACTGGTTAACCTATTAAAATTGTTAAAGCTTGTGTTCAGCAAAACCTTTCTATATTTAACATCTTAATATGAAATACATATAAACAGTTTGTGTAGCCTATTTTCACTTGTTCAATCTTGAAGTTAAAAGGGAAAGAACTCTTGGAATACCTTTTAAAGAGCCATAAATTCATTGGATACAACACATGGGTTTTAAGAAATGTAATGACCTATTTGAATTTTTTTGTTTTATAACTGCAAAGTTTCATTTTATAAATCTTAAGATCAGCATCTACACTTGAATGTTGGGGCGGGATTTAGCTCAGTCGGTTGAGTGCTCGCTTCAGGTGCTTGTATTACAGGATTGAACCACCTCGGTGGATCTATTTAGCTGATTGGGTTTTTCTCGTTCCAACCAATGCATTTGTGAGTAACGTTTGTTCACAGACAACTGTTTGTTAAAATGTAGTAGCAAACTGGCTAGTACAAAATTTTGGGCCTATGGTAAGCATAAACAAGTTGAACATGCTAATGAAATAATCGGGTCATTAATACCTTAGTAATGAGTATAACATAATTTCAAAACAAATCCTGTTTACTTCCTGTATTACTTTGGCAACCTGTGGCTTAGATCATCTGAATTTGTTACAAATGATTTAATTGTTATACTTTTTTGTCAGCACTTGAGCAGTCGGATAGCTTTAATGTCCATTTTTATCTTTGATGCATTAAACAATTACTATACAATAGTTAGTATTCTTTACACTTCATGTTGTGTTTATTCTTTTAAATATGACTTTATTAGCACAGATATGGAGCAGAATATGACTCAGAATACAAAATAAAACAAATGTGAGAGCAACAGCATCAATATTTGATCAGTGCATATGTTGAACATTTGCAGTTGGGTAAATTAAAAAAAATTCCAACAGCGCTATATAGTAGATGATAAACTTAAGTAAATGATTATAACTTTAGAATTGAGTTTTACCTTGTTCATAATTAGAAAGTGGTTGAATACTGGGTTATCTGGTCAGTTATTGCATATTGTTTATTGTGGCACTCGGATCATGCTCTAACTAGGGTATAATGCATAAACAAAACTTGGATCCATTTCTTTGTTTCAAAAGTGGTCGAATACTGGGGGCATTGCCATACATTTATTTTTAAAATTATATATCGGGTAAAACTGGCAAGTGGACGAAGAGATTTGTCTAGTGAATATGTCATTTACTAGCCAGAAGCAAGTTAATTAAAACTTTTGCATTGAGCCTTAACATGAATGTGTTTGAACTTCATTGTTCAAACACATTCATGTTAAGGCTCAATGCAAAAGGCTACAAAGACTGATCTCCTGTTAATGCTTTATTGTATGCATCAGTTGAAGAGAAACAATTCTAAAAAAAAAATCTTGGGTTTTGCACAAAACATTGTTATTGTCTGAACATGGTGAAGTTTATAGTTGCATCACAGGGGCCTATATAGGTTGTGTCTTTATCGGTCTGTCACTGTCCCACATACAGTTTTCTGGACATTTCTTTTGTCTTCATCTGTCTGTCACTCTATCCCACATACAGTTTTCTAGACATTTCTTTTGTCTTCATCTGTCTGTCACTCTGTCCCACATACAGTTTTGTAGACATTTCTTTTGTCTTCATCTGTCTGTCACTCTGTCCCACATACAGTTTTCTAGACATTTCTTTTGTCTTCTTCTGTCTGTCACTCTGTCCCACATACAGTTTGCTGGACATTTCTTTTGTCTTCATCTGTCTGTCACTATATCCTACTAACAGTTTTCTAGACATTTCTTTTGTCTTCATCTGTCTGTCACTCTATCCTACTAACAGTTTTCTAGACATTTCTTTTGTCTTCATCTGTCTGTCACTCTATCCTACTAACAGTTTTCTAGACATTTCTTTTGTCTTCATCTGTCTGTCACTCAGTCCCACATACAGTTTTCTAGACATTTCTTTTGTCTTCATCTGTCTGTCACTCTGTCCCACATACAGTTTTCTAGACATTTCTTTTGTCTTCATCTGTCTGTCACTCTGTCCCACATACAGTTTTCTAGACATTTCTTTTGTCTTCATCTGTCTGTCACTCCTCAGTTTGAACATGCATATTTGCACAAACTATTACTGATTTTATTCAGAGTTATTTTATTCAGTGTATTAGCAAAATATAAAATAAAATAAAAATGACCGCAATATACCTGTTCATGCATTAGTGAGATGAAGGACAAAAGTTGCCAATTTAAAACCCCAGATATCCTATGTGTTATTGCTATCATTTACTACTCAGAATCTATTTACTCTGTCAACATTCTGACAGCTAACTCACAGAGCTATTGTACATAATACATGTACTTTATGTATAGACAATAATTCTAACAAATCCAATGGTAGAGATTGATCATTTGACCTAATGCACAAACAAAGACAAAAAGTCAACCACTTTGCTGTATCATGTTCTATGTGTATCCTGTTCTAGGCAGGTTTTAGTAGTGCTTCGAAGCAACCGCATTGTATGCACTTATGAGTGCTGTACATGGAGCTGCTGTACATGGAGGATTCAATGATCGGATTCTCCATTGAATCGACACAAATTGTTAATGGGTGACCATTGTGTCCATTATACCCTTCACGGATACGCCTCAGCGATTTGCAAACACATTGTTATCGCACCTTGTATTGCCTTTCTAATTGGTGATAAAGTAGACCGCAGGAGGTATTTTTGTTCACCTCTGTTCAACTCAAAGTCTGTTGCTATTGATGTCTCTTGCAGCCATTTTATGTCTTTCTCAAAATGTTTTCTGTCACCTGCTGTATTCCTTAGTGTTCATATCAGTTACACAGGCCAATATTTGCATGATGTTGATTTGTTCAGCATCAAGGTGAAACTACTTGTTCTATGGATTTTTTTGTTTAAAAAAAAAAAAATCGCGGATAGAAAACTTTGTTATAGGCAGAATTCACAGCTGGGGCAGTATTTTTATTGGTGTTTTATTGTTGCAAAATCATCATCTCTCTCCCCTATTTTAAAATAATATCTAGCTCAGACCACAGAAAGTGACTTGACTGAGAAAAAAGAGCCTTTATAGACTTACTTCTCTCCTGAATATTAGACTTACTTTTCTCCTGAATTTAGTAAAATTAAAAGGGAAACTGTTTTTAAAAATGATTGCAAATTTAAGAAATATTCCGGGAATATATTAAAATTATTTACAGAATAATAAGTTCTTAGCTCTCATTTACACCAATTTTAAACTAAATTGTTAGATCTAATTCAAGGCATAATTCTTAACATAAAAAATGAAGACTAAATAATGTTAAAATGTTTATTTGATAGTGTTTCAAAAATGCAGGATTCGCAAGAATAAACATTTGTGTAAACCATTTATGGGTTAAACAGGAACAAATTCAGGCAACCTATTTCTGTTTTGCATAACCCAATCACAGCCATGTAAATGACATAATCCAATCACAGCCATGTAGATGTCGTAACCCTATCACAGCCATGTAAATGACATAACACAATCACAGCCATGTAAATGACATAACCCAATCACAGCCATGTAAATGACACAACCCAATCACAGCCATGTAAATGACATAACCCTATCACCGCCATGTAAATGACACAACCCAATCACAGCCATGTAAATGACATAACCCAGTCACAGCCGTGTAAATGACATAACCCAGTCACAGCCATGTAAATGACATAACCCAGTCACAGCCATGTAAATGACACAACACAATCACAGCCATGTAAATGACATAACCCTATCACAGCCATGTAAATGACATAACCCAATCACTGCCATGTAAATGACATAACCCTATCACAGCCATGTAAATGACATAACCCAATCACAGCCATGTAAATGATGTCCTACATTTAATGTGTGAATAAAAAATTGATTAAGCAAAATGACACACATGAATGAAATAATCATTGTTGCAATGTTTATAGGCATGAAATGGTGTTTTCTATTCTTGATTCATGTTTGAAGACAAAGATTAATACTGACATAATGTCATCTTAATTTAAAATATGCTAGATCAGGTCAGCATGTTGACAGTACTGGGAGTAAAATCAAATATAGCTGTCAAAGTTCCAATACAGTTGTCAAAGTCATGAATTATTTATTCAGGGTAATAAAACAAATCTTATTAAGCTGATATGAAATCTAGCATGTGATGAAAGTTGAATATTGGGTTGTGAGTGGACCATCATTGGTTGGCTGTGAGGTGTTGTTAAGCTGCCGTTACGAGGATTACGACGCTCTCGGAAGCGGTAGTGTTTGACCACTGCTAGTCCTACAGCTTTGTTTATGTTTATTTTGCCCGTTTGCCAAACCTGAGTGTTGTGAAATATTTTATTTTTAACCTTAACATGTGGTAGGAACCAACACCTAGACACACCTCACACTAACATGTGAGTTGTCAGTCCGTCAACAGACCGTCAGCCTGTGTTGAATGTCAAGTCCGGGGTAGTCTTCATTGTCATCCATACCCTGGTGGTTCTTTTCTTCAAGGAAGAACTTTTATTTTGAAGCAATACATGGTCTTGGCAATTTGAAGATCAATAATAATAATAACTTTATTTACTGAGGGCGACAGGTTTAGCACAAGCTAATTTTCCACTTGGCTGTCAATCATCTGAACTGTTGCTGTAGTGGAATGTCAAAGATTCAATTAAACTGTATTAAAATTTGTATTGCAAAGCCATCAATTTGTCACACTCCCTAAAACTTTCTAGGGGATAGAGAGTGATTACCTGTAATATTAAATTGATACGGTCCAATTCATACAGTAATTATTAATATTTTCATGAGTGTACGAAGTATACATTGGGGCGGGGTGTTGAGTGTTCATTTGAGGTGTTGCATTACAGGATCAAACCACCTCTGTGGATTCATTGAACTGATTGGTTATTCCAAACAGTGCACCACAACTGGTCAAAGGCCATGGCATGTGCTTTCCTGTCTGTGGGAAAGTACATATAAAAGATACCTTGCTGCATTAGGGGGCTTAACAAATATTTGAATTCCAGTAACATCAATGTGTTCTAGTGGTGTCGTTAAACAAAACAAACTTTATTATCCTGCATTGTAAAATAGTCCAACTAGTTGATGATGATGGAATTTTCTCCTGATATTATTTACATCACACCAGGTGTGTAAAACAGATTGTTGATAATTATGGTATGTTAGTGTGACACGTTGTATGTAACAACCTTTACAGGTTCAACACAATATACCGTATTCGGCTTAATTAATAGAACATTCAGTTTTTAATTAATTTCACAATTGAATTTAATAATATATAATATAAGATTCGGTTTTTCATTCAATTCGCTGAGGACACAATAAACCAATGAAAACGTATTTCCCTTCTTATTGACAAAAGTGTTTTAGTTTTGAAATACAAGGAAAAAAAATCAGTTTAATTAATTCAGCTTGTAAAGATTGAGTTTAATTAATTCAGCTTGTAAAGATTGAGTTTAATTAATTCAGCTTGTAAAGATTCATTTTAATTAATTCAGCTTATAAAGATTCATTTTAATTAATTCAGCTTATAAAGATACAGTTTAATTAATTCAGCTTGTAAAGATTGTTAATTCCTGTGTCCCTGAGGACACTCCATTGTGTGCACTGATGTCACCGTTTGGACAGGTATGATTACAGAGGTGGAAATTGATCCACTGATCTCCGTACACTGGGTGAAGTCACTGGACCTGACACGAAGGTGGCACAGCATGGCTGCTGCATTCCTAGCTTTATTGTAACACACGAGGCCGCAGTTCAGTTGTGTCATCACCGTGGACAGTCCTGTACTCAATCTGAGCGTGTGTGTGTTCGTGTAACAAATCAACAAAACACATGGCGTTTGGCAATTATTTCACTTCTTGTTTTACTGGATTTGTACTAGTACGTTTCTTGTAAATAGTGGCATCTGCTGTTGTCCAAGGCATATTGATTTCCTCTACGCATTTTGTCAGGTAAGTAAACACACAAACAGGTGTATGAAAAGAGGCTTAAAGCCCGCTTCATGTGTTTAGATAAATTAACTTGCTCTTTTGAGTGACAGATTGTCACTTCCTGAGTTTTTTATAGTACATGTATATATACAGGTGTGTCATCTGGCTAAATCCAGATGTGTGCTGGTAGAAACCATGAAATATATTATTGACCTTAACAAACACGATACCAGTGACCCATTATTATCAGAATATATCAAGGTCAACTGTTTTAACATTATTTTTGTACATTACATATATTATAGTAACACTATGACAGAATACTACATATTACATTTTAATTAATCTCACAGTTTAAAAAAAAAAAAAAAGTTATATTTAATAACATTTCATTATTTATAGTGTATATATATCCTTTTTTTTATAACTGTAGTACTATTGTGTTATTCATTGTTTTATTGTTTTGATAAAGTTGAAGCAAAATAAATCTATAGAGAAGTATGTTTTGGTTTTCATAACTATTTACTGAAAAACAAAGTAAATAGTTCATATGTACATTTTACTATAAAAAAATAACTTGAAAATACTCCCATATGTAATTTATAGGTAACATAAAATTATTATTTGGCAAAAAAGATAATCATTGTATGTAAAGATTATGAACCCAACTACATTGTAGCAGTTTGTATGTACCTCTGTAAACCCGAATTACATCAAAACCAGACATTTTTTACATCCCCTTTTTTTAATATCTATACACAACAGAACCTCTAAACTTGATCTCTCTTCAAACTGGACTTTTACTTGGTCACTTTGGTTTCCTGTTAAGAGGGGTTTCACTGTATATGTATGTATGTATGTATATCTGTATGTAGGTAGGTATGTAGGTATGTATGTATGTATGTATGTATGTAAGTATGTATGTATAATGTAGATAGGTAGGTATGTATAAAAACATTTCTATAACAAAATATTGGCAAAGTTTATAGAATTATTCAGGTATTATATATATATCTCAGTAAAAAAGTATTTGACAGTGGTATGGTAGTTTTCTCAATTGTATAGGTGTTTCCTTCTCATTTTCTCTGATGCACCCATTCACTATGGATACACCCATTTTGAACTTGAAGCTTTGTTTGCTTCCCACATAAATTTATTCAACCTTGTGTAATTAGTGGGATCTGGAGATTTATTTCAAACTGCCTGTCAATTGTTTAGTGGTTTAGCGTCATACTGTGATAAAAGTAATGGCTAAATAATAGTCCAGTCATGACCAAGGCAGCTAATTGTTTCCTCATCAAAAAGGCTGCGTTTGACCTGCGATCCGCCCTATCTTATTCCACAATGATCACCTCATTGATGTTTACCTGTGAAAGGTAATATTGTTTGAAGTGGAGTAATCGGCAGGTCTTTCCTTTTTCAGTGCTACACGTCTCAAAAATTGTTGTGAATGTGTCAGATATTTTAGTGGTCCATGGACTTCAATAATTATGTTCCCAGTAGCTCACACAGGCATACAACTAGCATCGGTGGTGTCTGGATAAGTCATCAGACATAAGGCTGATAGGTACTGTGTTTGCAGTCAGGTACCGGCGCCAAACCAGAGCAACTTTTTAATGACTCACTGGGTAGGTGTAAGACCGCTACACCCTCCTCTTTCTCACTAACCAATATTCACTAACAACTAACCCACTGTCCTGTACAAAGAGCCCAGATAAGATAGCTGAGGTGTGTGCCCAGGACAGCATGCTTCAACCTTAATTGAACATAAGCACAAAAATAAGTTCAAATGAAATAGGCATACAGGCTCACATTTTTGTTGGGGGCGTGACTGATTTTGCCCATATTCATAGAATGTCCAGTGTTATTCAGTGTAACAGCTAAATAAAGTTGCATACTGGTACAAATCACTTTGTATTTTTTTTGTTACATGGATTACAAATAATAGGGGGGCGGGTGAATGTTGGAAATACATGGTGAAAAGGTTTCAGGCCAGATAATTTTGCCAGAATATCTGTAGTTTTTGCTCGAATTTGAAGATTTGGTCCAGCATTGGGTGGGAGGCAGTTGCCGTCTCCCTGTCCCTCTGTCTCATATGGTTATGGTGCATGCAATTCATTATCATGTGTGGCAATTTGCATTGAATATATTTGTTTTTGTAAATGTTTTTGATAACATGTTTCAGGAAATGTTTTGCTTAAACAAATCTTTGTAATGTTTGACCTTCAACACATGCTGTTGGATTGAGCATAAAAGAAATACTGACTTGTTATTACTAGGTTTTATGCATCGTTAAAAGTGTAACGGTTATTTTATGTAGAGTTGTGTATTGTGTGTCTTGTCACGTACTGTCACAACTATGAATAGGAATGTGAGAATGGTTTTTTGGTTGTTTTTTGATGATGTTATGGTTTCACAGTGAAGTCTGTAAATTTTATGTTAAAAGCTGTTAAGTGGTTTTGTTGAGATGAAATAAGTCGGTGATGGAACTGTAAGTCAAGTCAAGTCATGTTATGGTATGGTGATTACTTAGCGTATTTTAAACTTCAACCTTTATATGTGTAACATATATGGTAATTATGACAACTGGTGTAGGGGATGACAAGAGAAAGTAATTGCTGCTACATAGGCTACTCTCATGTTTAGCAGCAAGGTATCTTTTATAATGAAGATTTTCACAGGCTAAATAACATACCATTATTATAATAATAATAATAATAAATCTTTATTTATAGAAGGTAACTCAGTTAGTTCTAGACTATTCTCCCCTGAGGCCTTCTTACTAATTATAACAATAATAATAACATTAACAATAATAATAACATTACCGGTCATGAAGTTCTGGTTGGAATAGAATAATGTACATTGTATTTCAGTGATAATGGATGTCACTTTTTCCCATGCTTCCTATATCTTTAAAAACACTTAATTATCATACCAGTGGCTATCAGCATACATTTTAAAGGGTATACCTTCTGAAGTCATTCTGCTGTTGTATGCATTTGACGAGTGTGGCAAACAGTTGTAGAGTTTTTGTTTGACTGGACGAGGTATCTTTGACATTCCTGATTGGGTTTTCTTGTAAACTGTGTGTTGTAGCTGGCCATCCACACCGCGAATACAATCAGGAGGTTACACACCGGGCATGTCTAACAGGAGGTCAGGCCGCTTACAGTAATTACCAATATTTGGCGTCTGGGTAGGGGCTTCCATATTACATATTTAGTCAGTTGGACTTACATACAGTGTCACAAACTTTACCTGAATGGAGGTGCTTCTGTATAACATATTTAGTCAGTTGAACCTTGAATGTAGGTGCTTCCATATCATGTATTTAGTAAGCTGGACCTGTGTAGAATGTCAGAACTATACCTGAATGTAGGTTCTTCCATATTACATCATATGTAGTCAGACTTTTCATAGAGTGTCACAAACTGTAGTATACATGGATGTAGGTGCTCCCATATTACATCATATTTAGTAAGACTTTTATAAAGTGTCACAAACTATACTTAACTGTAGGTGCTTCCCTGCGACATATTTAGTCGATTGGACCTGAGTGCAGTGTCACAAACTATACTCTAATGTTTTTTAGGCACCTTTGGAGGCAGGGATGTAGCTCAGTGGTAGAGCACTCGCCTGAGGCATGACAGGTGATAGGATCAATCACTCTTAATGTATTTAGATTTTTTGTTCTTTCCCTGCCAGCTCACTTGATGACTGATGCATGATAAATCGGGGTATATGGCATGCCTATGGGATATATAAAAGATATCTTGCTGCTTTTAGGTAGGACAGGCCTTTGCAGCGCCCTCAATAGTTTTAAGTAGCAGGCTACAACAGTGATGATAGCTGGGGAGGTCTGGGGGCCCTCCCCTAGAAACATTTGAAAAATCGACTTTATTAAAAAAGAGAAAGCACTTTCTTTTTTACCATCAACGAAAAGTAGGCGGCGGCAAAAGCTGTTTCAGGTGGCGATTTGCCGCCGGAGACCGGGTACTTTTGACGGCTCTGCCTTTGTAGTATAGTGGTTAACCTATCAGACTTGAGGCTGGTAGGAAATAGGTTTGCATCCTGGTATCAGATTTGCATCCTGGTATCAGCTTCCATGTAGTGTGGGTTTAACTACTCAGTGGTTGACTTGTTAAATAACCACTAACCAATTGTCCTGGACAGACATCACAGATAGCTGAGGT
>JAECMU010176047.1:3797-17122 GCA_016106625.1 Dracogyra subfuscus
ACCAGGGGTCTCTCCATAAAAATATTCAATTGCCCCTTTTTTCTTCTTTAATTTTTTATTATTTTTTATTGGGATTCCCTTTTGATGAGTTGGTTTATGTGCCTCTTTTCCCGTTAGTCTTCCCCCACCCTGCAAAATATTTCTTGGATTTGCTCCTCACCCCCTCCCCCACTCCGCAAAATATTTCTTGGATCTGCTCCTGATGTGCCCCTGATGTGCCTCTGCTGTTTTGTTATGGGGATAACAAATCTACTGTCAGCTTACGGAGCAGATGGAATACACTTTAAACCAGTTAGGCTACATATATAAATTCTGAAGTAAACATATTGAGTCAATGAATTTTGTGAGATTTTTAAAAATCAATTTTTAAGTGTGATCAATTCTGACTTCTCTATATTTTAACACATGTACATATACAGTTTTAAAGCTGCCTTATTAAAGATTTCAAGAAATATAACTTTTTCATTAGTTGTAAAAAACATTAAAGTTTTTGAAAAAAGTATTACACAAACAGTAATCTCTTTTATTTGGAAAAAAACCCATACGTTTATATTAAAGGGACATACCCTAGTTTCAGTTCATGAAAATTAACATTAAGTTTAGTTTAATTTACAAACCTGTAACACATTTTGATAAAGTAACAATTGACTGAAACATGAGTCTTTGACTTTGAAATGGTGAAATGCCCTCTAAAATAGAATAAAACTCGACTACATAACTGTTACTTCTCAGAGGCACGTGCCTTTTTAAAAATATGAGAAATGCATTTTGTGATATTAAAAAACATCAGGATGACCAAAAACACTTTGAATGTATGGAAATGGATACTTTAAACAATACAATTTAAGTAAAGTATGATTTCAGTTATCAAAAAACGCCTCTAATAGTCAAAACTATGTCTTCGTGTTTAAAAACTAGGGTATGTCCCTTTAATTTAAATTAAATACCAAAATTACATTTTAAAAACCCACATGAGCTTATCCTTTCAGTGTGCTGCTTCCAAGCTCTAACATTATAGAAAATAATTTAGCTGGAAGGTCTACCGTCAGTCTATTAACGTCAGTTTTCATAGGATACAAGAAAACACTGACGTTGATAACTGGGAGAAAAGCCAACATCTCAAACAAGCCAGAATGATGAAACCACGATACTTGGAGATTAAAAAAAGCGATTTCCATGTTACCACATCAAAGGGGTCAGAAAGAGTTACTATCTCGCAGGTGAAACTGACAGTACAGAGAAGGAAAAAAACATGAGATGATAGATGAGCTAGCAGTCTTATCAATGTGTTATTAAGTGCAGTTACCTAAAAAAAAAGTGTTTTTTGTTTGTTTTGTTTTTAAACACAAAAAAACACAACCCAGTCATGATAACACCTGAGAATGTCTAAAAATAAAATCTGTTGCAGAAAATCTTTCATAATTTTGAAATTAAAATAGTTTATGGCCTTGTTTTTGAAAGTTATTTACCACAGAATACTAGAAGTGAACATTTAGTACTGTGATATCACACATCAGCCCTCTATATTAACTTTTCCATCTACATTTTTAAAAAAAAGAAAAAAAGTTTTTTAATGACACCACTAGAGCACATTGAATTATTAATCATCAGGTATTGGATTTCAAACATTTAGTAATTTTGACACAGAGTCTTGGAAAGGAAACCTGCTACATTTTTCCATTAGTAGCAAGGGATATTTTATATGCACCGTCCCAGACAGGATAGTCCAGTGGGGATGGATCCCAAACCGACTGCGTATCAAGCGAGTGCTTTACCACTGGACTAAGTCCCACCTCTTTTCCACCTAGGATCCAGATGGCACCTACTTCTATTTCTTTTATAGGTAGTATGAAATGTTTTAGACACAAAATGATTTTGATTTTTTTTTGCCAATGTAGATGGTTGAACATAACATAATAAATAAAAAAAAATTAAATTATTAAAAAACCTGTCAATTTCATTGGGATGATATTAAAATATAACATGCCTCGTCTTCAAACTGATTTAACAAAGAATACCAAACATAAAATACTTAATAGATCACATAGTACACATACAAATTTAAATACACTATATGAAATATAGCCTTTTCCGCCCATTCATGTGTTAACATACCTTTAAAAAATAGATAAATATTTTTCATTCTATTATTAGCAGGTATGGTAGTTTACCGACAGATTGTGGAAGCTACTTTAATTAAATCACAATATATATTAAAACCATAATATTTCAGTGCTGGGTGGACAAAAAACTGATAAAAAACCAACAAAAACATCAGGTTTTCCTCGGTGGATCATTTCATAGCATATCTCATTTAGTAACATGTCTAATTAGAACTCTTCATCCTTTCAAAACTGAAGCTTTCATTTCCGAAATTTAATGTTATATATATATATATATATAATTAGCAACATCAACAAATGTAAAGATGAATTTCATTATTTAACTTTTGAAACATATGGGCTACCTCAGTGAAGTTAACCAAGTAATGTCAGTGTTTTCCTTTTCCAAAACAAAAGGACAGTGTGGTTGAAAGAAACCAAAAGATTGATGTTTCCAACTGACAACGCACTCTAATGAAATTATCTAATGTATTAATACACATTATTTCATTTCATTTCAACTGATTTCCATGCTTATATCCAATTAAGATTCAAGCATGTTGTCCCGGGCACACACCTCAGCTATCTGGGCTGTCCGTCTAGGACAGTGGGTTAGTGATTAGTGATTAGTGAGAGAGAAAAGTCAGTGTAGTTGTCTGACACCTACCCACTGAGTCGTTAAAACTCTTTGGGTGGGAGCCGGTACCAGGCTGCGAACACAGTACCTGCCAACCTTATGTCCGATGGCTTTACCACGACACCATCGAGGCTGGTACATTATTTACCTTTTGAATCATAATATATCTGTATAATTGGTAAAACTGTGCAGATCAACTTTTCACATTACCTAGCTATGGTAATTAAATTTTTGCAACAATACTTTAAATACAAACTAGGTTAGATGATAATCTTTAGCCATATTTTGCTGTTAAAAAAAAAAAAAAAACGTCTTTATTTTCCCTATGAAAATATGTTCCCACCACTGATGATCCACCGGAAAAACCTGACTTAACAAAATCAAATGACACATATGTTACAGTAATAATTGAAACGTAAAATTCAAAATGGCCGACATGGCAAAGTAAAAAGACGCCACTCATGCAGCATGCGCATGCATACCTTCACACAGATCAGTAAGCGAGTTGGAAAGAGGGACTTTCTTCAAGCCACACTCGGGTGCAGACAGCCTGTTAGTGGCAGGGTCGGAGGGCTTCAAAAGTTCGTACATGTGTACCCGCGAGTCGTCATGGGCGTAGTGTTTGTCCAGTGTGTTGTGGTTCACGCGGTGACGGTGCATCTCTTCTTCAATCCGCATCTGTTCCATGCCATTAGTCTGCGAAAATTTTAGTGAAGTTTTTTAAATATATAAAATTTATAAAGTTATATTCCTGTACATGGGCCATGTGTTTGTATAGAAAACAAAACATTTAAAAATAAAATTATAATAAAAAAACCAATTATGTTTATTGCTGATATTGTGGGGTTTTTTTTAATAACTGGATAAAAACATTATAGTTCATTACCACCTGTCAAAAGTCTGTCGTAAAAAACTAATTTCTGTAATATGATCAGTGAAATTTGAAGCAGGACAATAAATCTGTATTGTCCATAAACAAAACATTTGTTTTTGTTTCTGTTGTAAATGTTTCTGGCTGGTTTAAAAAAAAAAAAAAAAAAATATATATATATATATATAAAAAATATATAAATTTGAGAACATTATGTACTTCATTTTAGATGAAATCTGAATTTACCACCACATTTTTATCAATAATGTTTAAAATAATTAAAAATACACATACAAGTATCAGTATAATGAGAACAGAATTGTAAATACAGGTAATTCCTACTAAATAACATCAAAGAATTAAAAAAACTAAAAAAACCCACTTAATGTGTCACTTTATGGGGGTTCATCTTATGATGTAATATACCTTGGGCGAGCCATATCTCACTTTAGTGAGAAGATGACCGTATAAATATTTATGAACAGTATACTGTAGTAATCAATAAATATTTATGAACAGGATACTGCTGTAATCAAAGTACTGAATGAACTAAAACTAAGAGAGATAATTATTTAATGGAATCTCATTAAAATCTCACACTATTTACAAGTGATAGAAAAAACCCAGGCGGGCACTGTACCACTGGGCTATGCTGCCCACTTTGATAGAATTTGAAGTAAATAAGTAGGCCAGTGCATTTTTGCCACGACAACTATAGGTCTTTAAATATTAGCATATAACACTGCTGCCTAATTTACTACAGCTAGTCTCACCCTGTACGTGGCCAAATCAGTCAACTGCTAATTATTATAAAACATGTAATTTTTGGCTAATAAAATATTCCTTAAATTAACCACATTTTAATATTGTTCAAGGAAAATTCAAATATTCGACATACACACACATCTAAAATTGGCTAAACCTAAATTTGTTCCAGTGTGAGCTGGCCCTGCAACAGACTGTTTTACAGCAAGAAAAAAGATGATAGTATTTACTGAGAAGTGCAACTGACTCCAGCATCATACCTCTAATATAGCTTCTTTCAAGTCGTCTATGAACTTCTGTCTGTCGTGGTCGTTCCTGGCATTGAAGGTCATCAACACCTTGCCATCAATGCTGCTGGTCAGCTGAACACCGAACTGGTAATCTGAAACACGCAATGAAACATTCTCTCAACATCAATGCCAGTTTGCTTTGGTCATCGCCAAGAACCATTATCAACAATGTGCTCTACAGAATTCAATTATACTTAAAAAAAAAGAAAGAAAAAAGAAGAAAAAAACTGTCAGTGATAAAAAAAATGTCACACCAAAATCATTATTCATGGAACCAATTTGCTTTACAACACCTATAGAGCACACTGATTTACTGATTGGCTATTGGATGTCAGACATTTGGCCCAGATTCAGATGTACATACCTTTTTAATTTCTGTTTACATCAAATGCATTCTGAGCTACTACAAACACTGAATATAAACATATAGTTCTTCTAATGTTAGTAACATGACTGATTTCATACGAAATCGAAGTTTACATTTCGATAAATAATTAATAATAACTGCTAGAAGTATTTAAGTTGATGGACATCTAATCTATAATCTATATCTTGTTAACATACATAATGATTAATTAATATACATATAACTGGTAGATGTATTTGAGTTTACAAACATCTAATGTATAATCTATAGTTTGTTGATTACATGGTGACCGAGCTATGGAATGGAGTTAATTCACTCAGGGTTTGGCAGCTGCTGTGTGGGAGTTACAAGTGGGATAAACAAAACCAGAATTGAGGGTATTGATTATTTGTCTTGTCTGTCCTAGAAATCCCCAGAACACACCTTATTTGTTGTTTCACAGTAATGGAATCTTGTCAAGACAAAAGTGGATTATAGGAAATCACTGACCTGGCGTTTTAGTGCAAATTGATTAGCCTCCTGTTTTATTAGTTCTATACATTTTTTATATATATATAAAAATTCAAATTATTATTTAAAAAATAAGGTTTTAAGGTATGCAAAAGCTAAATAATTTTTGTTTTTAAATTAAACTTTAATAATAGCATGACAAAGCCTCGTTTAATAGATACATTAAAGTCTACTTAAATGTGTTAGAGATAAGTCTAATATTCTCTGAAATCATCAACTATAGTATAACAAAATACTTACGTGAAGTTTCAAACAGGAATACTTGCATGCCACACAAGGTCGCAGATTTTTTTAAAGCATATGTTATACCAGTCTTCTTCTTGCTAAATATCTTTGTGACCTGAAATAAGCAATTCAATTGTTGTTTTAAATCATCTTATTCATAACTTAATTTTTCGTAAAGTTCTATGAAAAATTTATTTTCATAAAACAATCTTGTATTCCAGAGAATATGAGCACTTTTCCATCATTTTATACAACACACACACATATATACTGAAAAGCATTACATTCTAGTGCAATCTGCTGGAATAAATGCCCTAGCAATGTTTTACAGAATATCTTTCTTAGCAAGTCTTATATAGTCACAAGTCAATTACATCAAAAACAGCTATCTACCTACTTCATATGCCACAGGTTGTCATTCATAAACACTTACATTATGGATAATTAACGTAACAAATGAAGATTGTTTGAAATGTTCTATAATAAAATTAAAACAATACATGAGTACATGTTTGCACTATAAGTATTTTGGAGACATATCCTGCTTCAGACAGTGAGTTTTAAAATTGTTTTTTAATTATTATTATTATTACCAAACAGAATTATTAGAAAATCAATAATCAAAATAATTCTCCAATATGTATTAGTTCATTATTTTTGGTTAGGACTTTAATAAAGAATGTTTTACAAAACTTGTTTAAGTTCACTAGTCTGACTAGATGCAAATTTGAGTAAAAAAACTCCATTGTTTTAAATTATAAATTTAACTCCATGTATTTACCACTGGTTTATTTCAACCATACAAGAGCATTTACCACTGTACATGTAGCCTTCCACAAGTCATATTTGTGGCCATATCCATTTAAATTGGTTTTACAAATCCCAATCTCTGTCCTGAATTTTGAAAAACTACTTTGGGTCAAATTTGCAACACCTGTTTTTGCCTTACACATGTTTAATTATGGGCTTAGTAAACTATGCTTTTATTACCAATAACATGGTATGTTATGCATGATAAAATCACTTGAAATTTGTTTGAAATTGCAACATAAGATCCCAGGAAGCTATCAAAATGTTCCCAGCATTGGGTGCTTATGTGCGAGTAGGTCTGCTTTCTAGTATGTTAACTATTGATCCATATAACCTTATGCTCATAAAGAACACAGGCAGCAAATCATGCATAAAATTAACTTTTATCTTAACACACATAAATCGTAAGTAGCAATGACAATTAATGGTATTTTTAGCCAAGCTCTATTGATCGAGAAGTTAGAAGAATCGTTTACTTTAGCGGAACACTTTAACTAAATAGTATTGACAGAGTGGCAAATACTATTGATCAGGCAGTTTGGCTGCGAATTTGCAACACGTCTAACAATCAACGCTCGTTGAAGACAGATTCCCACAGCACTGCATGTACACAGTGTGCCATAGATGCAGATTGCAGAGACCAAGCACACAGAAATACTGTAAATTTTAGGAACAAATCTATGAGGGAAAATATATCTATTCATAGTCATATAAATAAATTTCTATTATATTCATATGAGGATTGTCTGTTATTTCTTTTCTGTTTATCGGGGTATGAAAAATAAAAACATCCACAAATTATTTGAAATGGCGAAGCTGTCCTCCCATAAGATGGCAGATGATTTTTCTTTTGTTCATACCCAGAAGAACGTAAAAGAAATAATAGACAATACTTCTAATTAAATCTGAATTATACTTGCTGCTAAGAATAACACTAAAATTTCATACTTTATTTTAAATTATTTTTGGTTCAAAAACAATAAGACAACTTGCTCATATAAAAAATGATGTCATCAGATATAACATTCCCTTATGACATCATTTTTATGTTCATTGCTAAGTCTGGACTAATGGGATGACGTTATGTTGTAATGTATGTAACAAAATCATTAATATTTTAAGCTATCCCATTGGTCCAGCTGTAGTTTGTCTATTTCTTGACGTAAAACGTAAAAATAAAATCATCATGGAACACACATCACTTAATATTGGTATTTTGTTTTAACTTTCAATAACACTGTATTGTCCTTGCAAGTACTTTTGCATTGGACAGCAAATTCATAAAGTTGCTAGAGTGCAGTGAATTAGGTCTCTGGACTTGAAGCTTAAACTTTAACATTCTAGAATTAGTCTAGGACCTGTAGAATTAGTCTAGACCTGTAATTCCTAAATGGGATGCTGTGGCAACATAATACGGTCTTGACGACATTCCCAAGAGGTGCTACAGCAGTTTAAATTGATGTGGCCATAAATGAAACAACACACATTAGACATTTTTATGGATATTAATATCATATATTTATTGAAGCAACTATACAATAACAGATAATGAGGAAGGGTGTCACAGACACACAAAAAAAAGAGTAAAGTTTGTTTTATTTAACAATGCCACTAGAGCACATTGATTTTTTTTTATCTTATCATCGGCTATTGGATGTCAAACATATGGTCATTCTGGGTGTCACAGACAAATGACAATTTTTTTAATTTTTTTAATTCCACCTTTGAAAAGATTATATAAAATTGTATTTGTTTTTACTAAATAAAATAAAGGCTCATTTCATATTCTAATTCTTCAGCTGGCTACTGTGAATCACATTATCTTGCTAAAAGTGATAATCAATTAAAAAATCACCAGGTAGATGATAACATGTGCTAGTCAAATTACTATATAATAATAATTTAATATTAAAAACTATTTTCAAAAAGCAGGTTTACAATAATAGCAAACATTTACCAAAATCAAGTCATTGAAGAGGAAAACTTCTCTCTGATGAAGTCCAATCTTCTCCTTCCTATTGGGGTCATGCACTTCATAAAGTCGGCAGTAACACACTAACCGTCTCCAAGGTAACGTCAGTTGCTGAAAAAATTAAATTGTCATTAATCTAACATTATTTCAATGGTACATGTACATGCAACTTCAAAGAATGTTACATAATTTAGCCTTTTTTGTCTTGTGTAATCTGGACTTTAAACAAACAACAATAATCCCCCCAAACCCCCCCCCCCAAAAAAAAAAGAAAAACCACAACAAAAAACAAGATACGAAAAAAAGACATTAAAGAGAAGAAAAAATACTTCTTTTTTTTTTTACTTTATGTACTGTAGATACATTTATCTGGTTGATAAGTAATTGTAAAAAGATGCATATAGATGTTTAACTGGTTCAACAAAGGCCATGCTTTGTGTTATCCTGCCTGTGGGAAGTGCAAATAAAAGATCCCTTGCTGCTAATCAGAAAGAGTAGCCCATGCAGTGGCAACAGCAGGTTTCATCTCAAAATCTGTGTGGTCCTTAACCATATGTCTGATGCCATATAACCGTAAATAAAATGTGTTGAGTGCATCGTTAAATGAAACATTTGTTTGTTTTGTTTAACGACGCACTCAACACATTATAATTATGGTTATATCAGCATCGGACATATGGTTATGTCGAGAAAAAACCCAAGTGGTTAGCTGACGGTGATTGATCCTAGACAGACCGCGCATCAGGCGGGCACTGTACCACTGGGCTATGCTGCCCGCTAGTTAAATGAAACAATAATTTCTTTCTTTTTTTTTCGTTTAAAAAAAATAGGTTTAAGATAAGATAACATTTATTGCATTTAAACATTCCACATGGGAACAGAGTGCATGACCTTAACCAATACAAAATATTAGATTTCAAGGGCAGTAAGTTAAAAGTATGTTTGTGGGGTGGAGTGGAGAACAGGGACAAAATCCCAGTTTACATTTAAATTTCTTAGTCCACTTTATAAATACTTAAATCCAATTTTATTTGGTGTATTATGTACTTATAAATCATGAAAATTGAATGAAATTCTCAAAGATTCTTCTTATTACCACTGAAATGCTGCACTTAACACATCATACAGTAAGCATACGAGTTCATATGGCTTCCATATGGTGGCAGTTATGTAAATCATCCATGAAATGATTTAGAATTAATTATTTCTTTTACTCCAAACTACCTTTTAATACTGTAAACAAGGGCACAAGGCTAAGGGCAAACTATGGGGGTTTCTGGTCTGGGACAGCTATGAAAACACAATAAGCCGTTTTCTCTCTAAAAAACCCTCTGTGAACTATAGGAATTCCAGTTCATTAAAGGTGGACATTTTGTATCATGATTTCTGTTTTCTTCAATATGATTATAACGCTATAATCACACTTAGACACAGCTTGTGAACATATGCAGTCTGGTGAAGGTCACACATTCAAAAACAACAACTACTAATTATTATTGTGAATCAGATATAGCTGCCTAATCTAAATAAGACTTCTTCTAATCCAAAAATCACAACGTAACAAAATTACATGCTCGTTAGGAAGGAAGAAAAGAAAGAAAGAAAAAAAGAAAGAATGAAAGAAAGAAAGAAATGCATTATTTATTGATGCACTCAACACATTTTATTTACGGTTATATGGCATCAGACATATGGTTAAGGACCACACAGAGATTGAGAGAGGAACCCCGCTATTCTTTTTGATAAGCAGCAAGGGATTTTTTATATGCACCATCCCACAGACAGTATAGTACATGCCACAGCCTTTGTTACACCAGTTGTGGAGCACTGGTTGGAACGAGAAATAACCCAATGGGTATGCCCATTAGGAGTTTGATGGAAAACCATATATATTAATGAATATGTTACAGTTATGATTCAGTTCGTCAAACAAGATTTTCCTATGATATTCAGAATATAGACAAATTATTTGATTTATTTGTATCACAAAGACCTAGTAATTGTATATGATACACAACCATCCCCTGTTGTTCCTACATGTGAGGTTTGATGGTCCTGTATGCATATGTATGCAAGATATGATCCCGACAAGGATTTACTGTTATGTGCAGTAAACCGTGAAAAATAGGTCACATTGACCTAGTAATAGTACACAAGTTATTCCTACACATGATGTCCGATTCATTTTGAGCAACTACAAAAATATCTGGACAACCAAAAACACACTAGATATGACATATGTCCAGGCACATGTTATAATGGCTACAAAGTTGGGCGAGCCCCATTAATATACAAGATCACAAATTTATAACAATTAAAGCACTTAATAATGTCTGTAACGAGCTAAACTGGAACTTTACGCTATGCAGAACCTCCTCAGAGAATTGCCTTTCCAATCCAGTAAAAAAGATACTAGGAATAATGCATCAGTGTTATACAGTAAAATGGTTTACATACATCTTTCACTATAAAGATGCAAACTGTACTCTTCATTAAAACCCAAGTAGTTCAGTTATTTAGTAAGATGTATTAACATCCATTATATAATAATCATCTGTCAATGATATGTTTACGACAATAATATGCAATGTTTTCACGTGCAACTATAGTTACAGCATGTACACTACAGTTTAGGCCACACAGACGATAAGCCTGTATTTGTATTGTGTGTGTTGTTCACCCTCGGTAAAGGTTCTATTATTATTACAAAGTGCCAGTATATCTATGATATGATATGTCATGACAACATTTATATTATTCAAGAATTTGTTTTTTAATTTTACAGTTTGCATTTGTTATAGAATTTAACTCAAAACTGAAAATCGTTCCGAAACCAAATACTATTTTTAGTGTGTTTTTAACAACAAACTGGGAAAAATGCACCGAAGCACATCACAGCCTGCATCCAGATGTCATACTTTGGCTTGGCAGGGAAGCAGACATTTTTCTCGATCCCTGCTACAGTGTTGGGATTCACCTGGCTGGGTTGCAGTCCACGGTGCAGCATTGCACACAGAACAATGTGACAGGTCGGTCAACACATCCACGTGAAGCAAACACTACAAATTACTCATGCCAGAACTAAAACAATGGTAGTCTTTATCAACTGTTGGTGTTTTTTAGCTAATATTTCTTGTTGGTTTTTGTTGTTGTTGATTTTTGGTTTTGATGTTTTTTACCCAATGTAAAAGAGTTTTCTGGACATTTTGCTGAGTAGAATAAAAACCAAAGTAAGAATAACCCATCAGGATCTAGCAAATCAGACTAGTCTGATTAAAACAGGAGATTATTGTCAATTACAATTTCAATAGCAGCAAACAGGACAATAAGTACTAATAACAGTGTGAATATTGAATTAGTTTTCATCCATTCACAAAAAATTTGATATTCATAGATCTGTGGTTGAACAAGCTCCTGATAAATTAAAATTACTTTTCTCCATCTGTGTTTGGCCAACAAAACAAAACAGAACATACCTCATTTTTCCGTAACCAACTGATTAAAAATGGAACCACAGAAATTGCTTTATGGTCCATAATGTTTTTAAGAAAGTTATTTCATGTATTTTGAACTTTCTTTCACAGATTAGAAAATGTCTGTAAACCACCCCACGTATGAAATATAAGGATGGCTTTGGGCTACCTGTTCTGAAATCTGACTATATTTCCTTGTCTTGTTGGTATTTGTTCATGACCTTAAAAAGAACTTTGGGTTGGTTTAGTTCTACCAAAAAAGTGCATAATTATTACAAAATGGTGTTCTTCCTGCCCTTTACTAACAGTGGAAACTGACAACGTGTGCTCAACTTACAGGTTTCTTGCCCACGATGGACTGTTCTACTTTGGCAACTTGACTGACATGATCAACTCCTGGTCGGAACTCTTGTGCCTTGATTCGGTCATAAATCCCTTGTAGTAAATCCCGGTCGAGATCCTGGCCATCGTCAATTCCTGAAAATATATTAACAATAAAGTTAAGACATGATCAACACATTAAACATTTGTTAACATTTGTTTGCATTTGTTTTGAAGAAGGCAAGGCTTACTTTTCACCAGGTATGTGGGATGGGTCATGAACAGCATTACAATGAAAAGACCATAAAATGGTACATAACTGCTATTTCAGGAAAAGCAGGCTCACCTGTCTTAAATGAACATCTAAATATTTCAAAACACTGTATAGATTTTTGTAGAAAAGGGTTTACATGTATATTAAAGAGATAATTGTCCTAAGTCATTTTTTAAATATTCTCTAAGCTTAACCCTTTCCGACTATGTAACAGTGATAATTCTGATGGAATTCCACTAGCCGCTGAAATACTATCACGAATTCAAGATGATATACCACTTTTGAGATTTGCACGTGGTCGGAAAGATTTTCTAAATGGTTAATTCATTTACACATTTCATAGAAATTTGGTATGTTTTTATAACCAGTGATTTTGTTTAATATACCTCTATGTGTTTATAATAATTAGCTCCTTCTTATAGAAAATCGAGTTACGTTTACAAATATGCTTGAACCAGTCTTCTACTATGAATAGTAAATAAGTTACCATCAAATAAACATCTGTAAATGTTTTTTGTTTTTTTTGTTTAACGACGCACTCAACACATTAGAAGTATGGTTATATCGGCGTCGGACATTTGATTATGTTGAGAAAAAACCCAGTGGTTACCTGACGGGGATCGATCCTAGACCGACCGCGCATCAGGCGGGCACTGTACCACTGGGCTATGCTGCCCACTCATCTGTAAATGTAACCTTTGTTTAACT
>JAECMU010176081.1:0-14418 GCA_016106625.1 Dracogyra subfuscus
CCCAGATAAAACTATTATTTTTTACAAGCAACACACTCACATTTATAACCAATCACAGGACTTGTGGTTTTTGCTTCTCTATCAAAAGTTCCCTGCACCTCGAACTTTGACCCAGCCGGAAGTTATTTGCTTTAGTACTACCTACAACACATTCATGTAGGTTACTTTCTCTTATATATATATCTACACTTAGATTATAATGTTAAAGTCGTGGTGTAATGGGGGGTGGGTGGGTTGGGGGTGAAGAAGGAACTGGTTGGAACGGTAAAAAGCACAACTGATGTGTTCACCGAGGAGGTTCTATCCGGTTACCCAAGTCCCCCAGGCGAACGTTCAACCGATTAAGCTAGATCCCGCCCCGATCATGATAGATAATACCACACGATGGGTTACGAAAAACAAGGATATTTTATATGCACTTTTCAATAGTCAGGATAGTACATACCAGGGCTTTTAGTATACCAGTTTTAGGGTACTGGTTGGAACAGACAAAAAAACCAATTTGTGTGTCCATAGAAGTTCGATCCTGCGACCAAGCACCTCAAGCATGCGGTCTGGAGTAATGGATGAACGGAAAAACTGAATAGGTTCACTTACAGAATCAACCTTAAGACATATTCGTACCCCTGACGAACTCCCAACCACTGAAAAAAATCTAAACACAAAGTTTAAAATTATTTCAATTTGTATACTAATATATATTTAACATTTATGTCGTATTCTGACGTTTTAAGCCTTTATTACAGAATGGGCATTTTTTAAATTACAAAATTGGTACCTATTTTTTATTACAAAACGGGTACCTATGTTTATTACAGAAAGGGTCGTTTTTTATTACAAAATGGGTACTTATTACAAAATGGGGTCCGACGAAAGACCGAAAAGGACCGAAAACCACCGAAAGGGACCTAAAAGGACCGAAAGGAACCGACGAAACAACGAAAGGGACCGAAAGGAACTGATGAAACACCGAAAAGGAACTAAATGGATGGAAGAAACACCAACATTTTATTCTGTAAATAATTTATGGAACATTTTCCAGAAGTTGCAATATCCCCTTCTTCGAGTCTTTTAATATCGTGTATTAAAGAAATATATATATACATACATACACATATAGATACACAAACAGATACAGATACAGATACAGATACAGATACAGATACAGATACAGATACAGATACAGATACAGATACATATACATATACATATACATATACATACAGATGCAGATGCAGATGCAGATGCAGATGCATATGCATATGCATACACATACACGCACAGGCACATGTGTGTGTGTGTGTGTGTGTGTGTGTGTGTGTGTGTGTGTGTGTGTGTGTGTGTGTGTGTGTGTCTGTCTGTCTGTATGTCCTGTATGTCTGTTTAGGAGTCTCAAACACGAACTTTAATAAAATATACAAGAGCATCGATGGTTAATTAGAACAGCTGTGCAGGGAATGAGCCGGATAGTTTTAAAGGTCAGAAAAGAAGTGTTTTAATGGCAGCATGGCGCCATTCAGTCCAGGCAGTGGATGTGTGAGTATATATATGTATATGTATGTATGTATGCATGCATCCATCCATCCATCCATCCATCCTTCCATCCATCCATCCATCCATCCATCCATCCATCCATACATACATACATACAGAGAGAGAGAGAGAGAGAGAGAGAGAGAGAGAGAGAGAGAGAGAGAGAGAGAGAGAGAGAGAGAGAGAGAGAGGGAGAGACAGACAGACAGACAGAGACAGACAGGCAGACAGACAGACAGAGAGAGACAGAGAGAGAGAGACAGACAGAGTTGGGGGAGGTGTTGTGCGTGTGTACAGTAGAAAAGCGATCCATTTTTGAAATATAATTGAAATATTATTCTAGTGTAGTGTACTGCAAGGAAATGATATTGGAAAATGGCATCTGACTGAAAACAATATGACGTATAAATGGATGAGGGTATGTGTATGGATGATGTGTATGTGTATGAAAGAATATATTTGTTAAAGGATGCTTAAGTGTGAATATATGGATTGATGGATAAATGACTGAATGGATGTATGGATGCATATATTTATCCATGGATGGAAAAATGGGACGTGTGAATGGATAGGTATGCTGATGGATGGGTGGATGAACGGCTAATTAAATGTGAGAAAGGAGAGATGTGAAAATGGATATATGAGTGGAAAGATGTATGTGTGGATGGATGGATGGATGTGGATGGATGGATGGATGGATGGATGGATGGTTGGTTTGTTGGATGAATAGATGGATATGTGTAGCTGGATGGAAAAGAAGAAAAAACGTGGTTTATTTAATCACAAAACAATCACATCGTATTTATTGACGAAATGGCTAATACTACAGAAAAGGTGCAATGCATTTTAATATGCCCTTTCCCTCTGACAAAACAGTACATATCACGGTATTTGTGGCATTGGTTATGATTGGAAAATTACCAATGGCAGCCATTCATAGATGAGGTTCCACCCAACCGCCTATTCATCCACCCATCTATCCATGCATCCTTGAACACATACATATATCCATTGGTTTGGACGTATATAATTCAGTCCAGAAATTGTCTGTGTGTGCGTGTGCGTATGTGACTCGATAGTGTATACTAGTATGTCTGTCTGCTTCCCTCCCACTCTGTCTTCTGTCTGTCTCCCATTTTCTGTGCAGTCTCTCTGTATTTCAGTATGGCTGTCTATATTTGTATCTCCATCTCTGTGTATGTTTCTTTGTATGTCTCTCTTGTGTCTAACTCACTATCCATCTATATCCTACTTTCTCTCTGCCAGCCTGTATATTTCCCCTATTTACTTTGTGTCAATCTCTCTCTCTCTCTCTCTCTCTCTCTGTCTCTCTCTCTCTATATATATATGTATACACACACACACACACACACACACACACACACACACACACACACACACGCACACACATCCACTGCCTCTACTGAATGGCACCATGCTGATTCCATGCACAGCTGTCGTTGTAATTAACCATCGATATTCTTTTAATCACAAAATACATGCGCTTTGTATATTTTATTTAAAATTCGTGTTTGAGACTCCTAAACAGAAAGATATATTTCTCTTTTTTTTCTTCTTTAATACACGATATTAAAAGACTCGAAGAAGGGAATATTGCAACTTCTAGAAACTGTTCCGTAAAATGTTTACATAATAAAAATGTGGTCCATTTCGGTGTTTCTTCCATCCATTTCAGTCCTTTTCGGTGTTTTGTCGATTCTTTTCAGTCCCTTTCGGTCCTTTTTCGGTCTTTCATCGGACCGTACAAAATGGGTAGTTTTTTATTACAAAATGGGCCTCAACATACGATGCTTTGGAACATCAACTGTTTGATTGTTGAAAGTAGTTTTCTTGCATATAAAAAACGTTCATAGCCTTTACTAAAGAATACAAATTCTGCAACATTTGATTTTATGTTAAATTTTAAACTCTCCTTGGCTAATAAGTAAATGTTGCATAAATATAATGCCTTTTACAAAGTAATTGCTATATTTTAATATTTTTTTATCAATTAAAATATTGTCATTGTAGAAAATTATCGAACTTCAAGTTTCTTCTCTATTTACAAAGGTTTTCTTTCTGCAATAAAACCTCAGCTATTTAGTACATCTTTCCATAAATAAATTGGTTATATTTACCATTTTGATACCTCCATGTGTATAATAGTTCATTAAAACTGCTTTTTTCTTATATCTGCTTTGTTTATTTGTTTTAATAATATTTGGGGAGTTGGGTCTTATATTAATAATTAATGTTAAAAAACCCAGATAAAATAGTGCAGTTTTACATGTTGGAACAAACCAATGAAAAAAGAAGTTATTTTTGTGTATGTATACCAACGTATATGCATGTCCATAACACGCACATACATATACACACACACACCAGTATGTTACAATAATATTAAGAAGTTTACATGCGTACTTTGAAACCCTTCAACTTTCCCTGGTATTTCTATCAACTAGGTGTATGGTGTTCATTTGGCCAATACATAAAAGATGCGCGCGCGCGGGTGCGTGTTTTATATGGGGAAAATGTGTGTCGTTTATATATACGCGCGTTTATATGTTTAATAGTAGATGCATGTGTCAATGTCTGCAAGGATTTGTATATGTATATGCAAATGATTTTATGTGTTCTTATGTCTCTGTGTATACATACTTAGGAATGCATTTAAAGCATATGTTTTGTTATGTTACATGACATTACTTGAAATATGTATTTTTAAATAATTAGTTCAATGTTCCATCCCAAAATACTCATTTGTTTGTAATCCAAAGGTATGAATAATGTGTGTATTGATGTATGAATATCTATATACTGTATGTATGTCGAACCTGTGGCACCGAATTGCCCGCAAATAACAAGACTAAAGACAATGCGCTCTGGGCTATTGAGGCATCCACAAAAAGGATGTTCTTTAACTCAACCACATGCATGGGGACTACAGTCTACACGGTCGATACCGCTTACGTGTTTGAAACAGTGTGTGTGTGTGTGTGTTTAAGAATGAATGAACAATTCTTTGTTAAAATTCAAGTCAGCTAGTTTATTACACATTTCAGGGTACTTTTCATCACTTCAACTCAATATTACAATACCAAGCAGTTTTCATTACAATAAAAAATGAAGTTTATTACAAAATGACACTTTAGCGCCATTGCTCCAAAAACGCACTTAACGTACATACAAGAATATGGGTAATTTCACACGTCTGTGGATCGACTAACTAATGAAAAAATATGCCAAATTTGGTCTGGTGGTACATATTTCGGCCCCAAGATTAAGTTAGAGTAGATTAGACGTTAAAAAAAAAAAAAAAAAAAGTGTCGTTTTGTAATAAACTGAAATAATTTTGTTTGTTTGTTAAAACTGATAAAAGTTGGAATGGGAATTTGTTGCCCATGTCCTGTTGAGTACTGACAGTGATTTTGAAATATTAACACGCAAGATATCATATTGAAAATGAAGTTTATTACAAAACGACACTTTAGCGCCATTGCTCCAAAAACGCACTTAACGTACATACAAGAATATGGGTAATTTCACACGTCTATGGATCGACTAACTAATGAAAAAATATGCCAAATTTGGTCTGGTGGTTAGAGTAGATTAGACGTAAAAAATAAAAAAATAAAAATGTATTACAATTCGACACTTTATTACAATTCGACACACAACAAAGCAGTCCTTATCAATGATACTTCTAAAAACAATTTGGTAATGTCAAATAGCATTTTAAAAAACATTTAATAAAACACTGAAGTGGAACATTTTCGCAGTGCTAATACATACATACATTGCAGTTTTGTATAATGCAATATTTCAGTTTCAGAAAATTGTTTACTTAAGAATTGAACATTATATTTTTGACGTTCATGCGATGATAAACACCAAAACGGTTTTACAAACTGTATGAATGGCCTGGCGCGTTAGTCATTCAAGACTCGGTGGAAAGGTGTAAGGGCACTACATTGAATTATCACTCACTAACAACTGAGCCACTGTCCAAAACTGACAGCCCAAATAGTTGAGGTGTATACCCAGGATAGTGTGCTTGAACCATTGAACAGAAGTACGTAAATAAGTATAAATGGATGAATTAACAATTTTAAGCAATGTAAAGTGTTCAGCAGAAATATAAAAATCATATTAATTTTCACCATCCTAATTTATACTTTTCCCATAGTCTAGTGTCTGTACATATCACTGACCTTAGTGTATGATGCACTTAAGATACAGAAGAGATGCATAAATGCCTTTACTTTGGAGTTTTTAGTTCTCGGGGCAGGGGATCCATTCCTGACCCAACTAAAAACATGTCCTGGGTTTCCCTGAAGCTGGTCAGCAATTTGAAAGCACTTGCTTCCTAGTCTTTTATTTCATTATTGGTCAGTGTGATTGAAGTTTGATTTGTTGCCTTTTAACTGACCTGGGTATGTACTGCTGGGCTCAGCTGTTAATAATACTGTTTGATAACTCCAACTTTGAAGCTGTGTCTCCAGGAATCTGAGTATCTTAATGATGACCTCAGTGGTCTGGTTCACAGAAATCCACCCAAAATGGTTTTTGCTGGACATCTGCACTGAGAAGTAGCCCATCTTTAAAGTTTCATGCTTGTTGGGATTCGTCTCTGGGAAATTCAGAGCAAAGATTTTATCATAGGCAAAACACCATGAGATCATAGTTCTTATGGCATTAAGACCTGTGCACATTCCAATTCCCAACATGAAAAGCATGCAGAAGGCCAAATACATTATTACATCCTCTAGCACATGTATGTAGGACATCCAGTATATGGACAACTCTCCATTGTTGTGAATTAGGTGTTCAATGAAATCTATCCACATTGTCATCAGCTCACCTAAGAGTGGATTTTACAAGACACTATTGAATTTCTGTTCAAATCACTGCTACCTTAAACACTGCCCTACATTCACATTGTGAATCCCCCTTACAGTACTAGTTTTGTTATGGTTTTCTAAACGTACTTATGTATCCTAACAGCATGATTGCTGTGTTTACAATCATGGACCCCAATGACAGGGCGACCAACTTTCCGGATTTTTCCGAAAAATCCGGATTTGTTAACCCATATCCTGAATTCCAGAATTAATGCCAAATATTTTTTTTTAAATTCGCTATCATAATATTTTGAGAAGCAATATATTTTAAATATTCTACATTTTTAAATCCTGAGTTTAATAAAGCGAATTTATCATTCTGCATTGCAACCCTGAACTTGATATTATCAACTGTTTCGTGCTGTTACTAAAACATTTGTCTATTGGCTGTATTTGTTAACAGTCAACCAATGAAAATGTTTTTGACAATCGAGTAAACTGAAGCCATGTATGAAATTTGTCTTACTTGCTGTGTAGTTTATGTATTCATTTTAAAAATATTTCAAATATAATATAGTAATTACTACGGGGCAGATGTCGGTCCTATGGCGATGCATGCAACTTCGCCACGGTGTGTAAAAACATGAACAAAGAACACTTGCGATCGTACGAAAACAAAAGAAACTGATCCACAATTTTCTTTTTAAATTCCTTTCGTGTGCTTTCACATGTAACATTTCACTAAATACTATTTGGCTACTAGTAATCTCTGACACATTCATGACATTAATATTAATTAATTAATATACCTACCAATCTTGTTTTATTCAAGTAAGTTGAACTTTAATATGTAGGTTTTTTTTGCAAACCATTGTTAGATTTTGCCGCAAAAAGTGCTACGGTACTGTAATAGTAATGTAAGCGTAATGCAGAACGATAGCCAGTCTTAATGTGGATACCAAACGTTTCGTCCCCGATTCAGTTAACTACAAATTAGTTCGACCCCACTGATGAAATGTAGCAATGTACCTACATAAAAATAATATTGTTCCAAGTTTGTCACTTTATTACTGGTAGTGAAACTGTGCTACACTATTTGCTAATAACATGGAGCCTTTAGGGGGGAGGGGTTGGTTAAGATTTTTTTTTATGCTTGGTCTGTGTGTGTCTGTGTGTTTGCGCGCGATATTTCTGTTAATTGCTGTACTAGGTATAATAACTTTATTTACACTTATGAATATATTTAGCACGTTTTACTAGACAAGCCATAACATAGGGCTATGGTTAAAAAGGAAATAGAAAAATTCTGCCACTTATGTGGATTGATTTATACTTTTATTATTGAATACATAGCATTCCAATAAATAATCCAATTTGTTTTATTGTTATGTATCTGTTGTTGTTGTTGTTATTTTTTAAACATGTCAAATATGGCGTTGTTTAAATTATTATTATTATTATTTTTAAATGGTGTTTTGAAAGGGGTGTTCGCACGCTTAAAAATTAAAATACCAGAAAATTCCAGAAAAATATTTCCATTAGGTTGGTCACCCTGCAATGATAGACACCTTAGAAGAATGTTCAGTAGCTTTTATCAAAAGTGTTTGATCTATGTCTACCATAATTTTGTCAACAAGTAGTTTCTCCCATGGCAGATACCCAGCATATTCTGAGCTTGGCATTTGGTTGATGTTAAACCTGGTCTGCCTTGGGATTCGGCAACCCTTTGGATAGGGTTGCTCTGCAAGGAATCACATCAGGTTCTTCTTACAGGCAATTTTAGCAGATTTCTTGATATGATTATCTCTGGTAGAATGAAGCAATGGGATCACATATGCACTGGCTACATAGATGTCCAACACTTGATGCTCAATGTAGACATATATCTGATTTAGTCATTGAGTCAATGGCATAGACATTTAGGCAGCGTTTATGGACCAAATCGTCCTAGAACTGAACTTCAACACATTGCAAAACTAATGGTCTGGTGCTGTCAAATTATGTTAAAACTATGTTGTTTGCTGCTATCTGTTTGAACCCTGGTATCAGGATGTCCAGTTAGGAGCCAGAAAAAAAAATCTCTTTGGTTTATTTGGTATGTAGAAAGTAGCACGGTTATTCTTATAACACGTCTTCTTAAATTTCATAAAATGTATTTTGTGTGTCTGTGTGTTTGTGTATGTGTGTGTGTGTGTCTGTGTATGTGTTTGTATGTATCTATCCATGTATGTATGTAAGTATTAATGTATGAATATCTATATATTGTATATATGTCAAGGTTGACTGTTACATACATAGATGTTAACACATTGGCACAGGGGATAATTAAATCCTTTGTGGCCTCATAAATTGACCCATGCCATTGCTGTTACTCGAACCTGTGGCACCGAATCGCATGCAAACTGCAAGATTACCACGATGCGCTCTGAGCTATTGAGGCATCCATAAAAAGGAAGCTCTTTAACTCAACCACATGCATGGGGTCTACAATCTATGCAGTCGATCCCACTTATGTACATGAAACAGTTGGGCAGACCTGTTTCTTGTATTATTTTGCTGTTTACGCGATGTCATCCAATGTTAATATCAGCTCAAACAACAGAAGTCACATGGTCATGCAATACCAATTTATTCCGCATGGTCTGATGTCAGGGAATACGCCTTTCTTTTATGGCTAGGAATGGGAGAAAATTAAATCCTTTGTGGCCTCACAAATTATCCCGTGCTGTTGCTGGACTTGAACTTATGACACTGAATCGCCTGCAACTTTGCAGACTTGCCATGATACCTTTGCAGCTATTGAGGCATCCATAAAAAGCATGGGGTCTACAAGTTATACAGTTGATCCTGCTTACGTGCCTGAAACAGTAGGCAGACCTGGCACTGGCTAGTATGTCTTGATGTATGAATATCTATATATTGTATATATGTATGTCGAGGATGACTGTTATATACATAGATATTATATTTAGGTTATGGAATTTGAGGTATTTTCATATCATTATTTAGACTATTTGTTGGTAAAGTATAAAAATTGCATCCAGATTACCTGTCACCCATGAACAACATGTTCAGAATAAAAGTGTGACAAATCCATACATTCAGCCATGGGAAGTTTCTTTGATCATTCTGTCTGCACACCACATTCCCTGTATTTCAATTAATGGATTTGAATTTCTGTAAAATGTTTCTCTACACTTATCTCACATTCAAATGGCCAGATTCAAGGCAGCAGAAATCAGGCATGGATGCAGAGGTTAACAAAGGGGTTGAATCGGACATTGTAAGATGTGTTTAAACATGCTTTTATTTTATATATTTGTTTTATGTCCATGAAAAAAAAAGTAGGGCATGCAGAACATAGCTCAGTGGTACAGCGAACCCCTGATGCACGATCAATCTAGGATCGATTCCCATCAGTGGGCCCATTGGGCTATTTCTTGTTCCAGCCAGCGCTCGACAACTGATGTAACCAAAGTTGTTGTATGTGTTATCCTGTCTGTGGGATGGTGCATATAAAAGATCCCTTGCTGCTAATCGAAAAGAGTAGACCATGAAATGGAGACAGCGGGTTTCTTCTCTTAATATCTATGTCTAACCTATATGTCTGACGCTATTATAATAGTAAATAAAATGTGTCGAGTGCATCATTAAATAAAAAAATTCTTTCCTAATGGAAAATATAGCAGGTTTCTTCTCTGAGACTATATGTCAAAATGACCAAGTGTTTGACACCCAATAGCTGATAATTAATAAATCAGTGTGTTCTAGTGGTGTTGTAAAACAAAACACATTTTAAATAATGTGTGATACTGAAGTCATTTTGTGAATACCAACTCAAGAATGATGACCAGTTCAGAATGATACTTAGGGATTTTTTATTTACAGTGTACAATTTATTCCTTTTTAAAATTATTTATTTATTACATTATGTTAAATATACACTTGTGTTTATTTATATATTTGTGGGGTTTTTGCTGATGTGATCAAACATTTAGAATTGTTTTCAATGTTTTGATGTTTATCTTTCATGATTCAACATATAAAATATACAAACGATGCCATGATTTTTAAAACACTACTGGGCAAATATGGTCTCACTACACAGATGTCATCTGCCATTAAAACCCATGTTAAACTGCCCAGCTTCAAACGAAGATTGCCAATAGAACGGGTTCTCATTGGCACTAACAACATACCCTATTGCGAACAAACATTATATAAGCATTTATTTTCACTCTAAAATTGTGAACTTTTCTGTCTCAGCTTTTAGCTATATGACCACATCTGGCTGTAGTACCTGTGTGAACAAATGGTTCATTAACTGATTCACTCTGGCTGTCACTTGAACTATATACCCATGTCCCAAAAGGTTGATGCTCAATATTACAAAATAACATGAGCAAATAACATGAGCAAACTACAGCCAGAAGGCTTACCATTAAACATACATATTGTTTTAATTCTTCACTATTTCCTAGAAGTGAATATGTGAACCGTAACATGTGTCACAATTAGGAACTATAGTGGACCGTGGTCAATCAACTCTCACCCGGAAGTGATCTGTGTACGGAGACCTATCATCTTTTAAATATTTTAATAATTGTTATTCCTTTCCTTTTTCCATTCCCCCCTCCCCTTTAGTGATGACATCACTTGGGACCAACTGACAATTTAATTTTCCCCATCCCTTGTATGCATGTATGCTTATAATCTGTGTCAAATGCTTGTGATTTCGAATTACCTATACTTACAATTTACAAGCCTTTCATCCACATATGTTGCTGTCAATTTTTCTCTTACATGCGAGTAATCCTTTTTGAGTGCTTCAAACAGCACATCATACATGGATAGTCCTGGTTTACCCTTAAGAACCATGCGAAGAAGAACTTTAGCCCGCGTTAAGCGAGTTGGTGGTTGTGTATTTTCAATCTCATCCATGTCATCAAGTGTCAGTGCTCCTGTTTGAAACATGTTGTCCATAAAATCTTTTGGTTCAATGATATCTCTAACAAATTCATAGCATTTACGCAGTCGCTCCTTATTCACCAGTTCTTCTTGATTTGGTGATACCTACAAGTATAACATAAATATTTGTTATAATTAGCTAAAAATGTAAAGAACAAGAAATCAAAATAAGCTGTCATTCATAGTAACGAGTCACGAGAGTACCAGTCATATACATTATACACCCGTCAGAAGCATGATTATTAATGAATGTAATGAATGAATGAATGAATGAATAAATGTTTAACAAAATCAAACAAAAATACAGGGGCTATTGGGTGTTTAAAACTATGGTAAATGCATAAATTAAATAATGAACAACACCAATATAAAATTTGAAGAGGTACATGTATATTAAAACACAGCATAAAGAAATGTGCCAAAAAAGAATAAGAACACAGATAGATAAAATTAATATTTAGAATAAAAGTCGGTATCAAGATGAAAATGCAACAGAAGTTCTGGGTGGAATTAAAAGTATTCCATAATGGCATTTGCATGTGACTTGTGTTAAATATTTTGCCCACTTTTCAGTGCTACAGTTGTATATTTTAAAATTCCAACTGTTGTATGCACGAACCTATTTGCATAAGGTATTAAATGATACCAATAAAAACTAAAATAATTACGTAATTAATAGTTTAACTGCATCTAATTATCACATGACTCATGTTACACAAAAAAGGAAAGTACAAGAAATGACCATAACACTTCAAATTTCTTGTCAAACTATAAATGACAGGAATTATTTAATACCTTTAATTCATTAACAACTAAACAGGCTATCAGATAACAAATTAATTTAGCTAATTAATTTTCTTTCATATATAGGCAAGATCTTGCATAATCAACGAGACATATTTCCATGACAAATAAAGTTCATTTCAGCTCACAGATATGATGTCTTTCTAACTTTCTGTTGTAAAACTAACGTTTGGTTATGGGAGTATGCCTTTGACCAAACCTGTCATTAACACTTCAATTTGGATCTGTGAATTGAATTAATTTCTCTTACCATCTTCTAAGAACTGAAAATATAAACCCTGATTCTTGCAAAAGGTTAATAGTTTTGCAGGAAGCCTTAAAGCAGACACTAATGTCTTGCATATATGCAACTCCAAATTGAAGCTTTTTCTGGACAATTAGAAACCTTGAAACCTAAAATGACCAGCTGCCAGATGTTCGACACCACCAATGTGTAAAGTTAAACAACAGAGCACTCAGCTGTAGCAGGCCAGATTAACCCCCCACCAGACTATACCCGGGATTAAAGTGGCCTAGCCCAAACTATACCCCGGGTATAAAGCAGCCTAGGCTGGTTTATACCCCGGGGTATATTTTGGGCTAGGCCAGACTATACCCCCCTAGTCTAAATTATACCCCCTTGTGTTTTTCATAAACAAATCTCTTTTGATATAGTAATTTAGGGCTTTCAGTGTTGTTTTTTGGTTTTTTTAAGGATGCTTACATTTTAATTTTAAAAATAGTTACCGGTACGTCGGTACTGATATGAATATCTCATATATATGCATGCGGATACATGTATGTGCATGTATGGAATTCTTGGTTATTAAACAAGTGATTTTTAATTTTATCTACATGTATATGTTGGTTTTTATGTGACCGAATTGGAATTTTAAAGTTACTATATCAGGAATATTTTTAATAGATAAGCATTTAGAATAAATGATTCTCCTGTTGTTTGAACCTGTAATAACAGATTACACTTTATATCGCATTGGTTAAAATATGCTGGCGATCTATGGCTGATTTGAGGCGGACCACCTTTTCGAGAAACGACGTCACGTTATGGTTTGAATTTTGACCTAACTTATGCGAGCGTTGTGCACATTGTATTATTTGATCTCTAAATATGCTGTATATTTTTTGGAAAAATAATTTTATTTTTTAAATATATAACCATAAATAAAATTTTATTTACATCGTTTGGTGCATATTAAGATATGCCAATCAGGATGTGCTAACAAAAAGGCATGTTTGCCAGTGTGTAATGTCTGAACAAACATCGTGGAAGACTGCTGCAAACTACTTGTGTATAGCAGTCATGTCCGTTAATAGAATAAACCTATGGTTTAAGTTGTCCAGAATTGGAATTCAAGGCAAATGTTTTAAGATTATTAAAAATATATATAGATCTGTTAAATATTTTGTCAGTATTGGGGGCTTTCGTTCTCAATTCTTTAGTAATGACATCGGTTTAATGCAGGGGGACATTTTGTTGCCAATTTTGTATTCTTTTTATGTTAATGATATAGAAAATGCATTCATAGATAACGTGTGCCTGGGAACTAAGTCTATTTTTATTACTATAATATGCTGACGATATGGTGATTTTTTTTCTAAAACTGTTGAAGGTCTTCAGAAAATGCTAAACACCTTATACCATTATAATACAAAATGGAGGTGTGTTTTTGTTTTTTTGATTGTTTGTTTAACGATGCACTCAACACATTATAATTACGGTTATATCGGCGTCGGACATATGGTTATGTCAAGAAAAAAACGCAGTGGTTAGCTGATGGGGTAAAATGGAGTTTATGTCTTAATGTTGAAGAAACTAAGATAATGGTTTTCAGAAAATGCGGGATCTTGTATGAATATGAAAAATGGTATTATAATAACGTATTACTCAAGAATATAGATCAGTATACTTACCTATGATTAGTCTTTAATTATTACGGTAAATTTACACATGCAATCAATTTAATAACAGATCAGCGACGAAAAGCCATATATGCATTGAAGGGAAATACAAATAAGTTTATGTTAAACCATAAGTCTAATCTGTTTTTATTTGATACATACATAGCTAGTATTTTGTATTATTGTTCTGAAATTTGGGTTTTTTATAAGGCAAATAACATAGAGAGTTTATACATAGAATCTTGTAAAAATATTCTGAATGTTAAAGGGACAGTCCCTAGTAACGGCTAGTTGTTAACCATTACGACGTTGTTTTTCGCTAATAAACCCATTTTTTCACAAAAGAAATTGCACTTTCCTTACCGTTTAT
>JAECMU010176134.1:6326-16858 GCA_016106625.1 Dracogyra subfuscus
AAAAAAAAAATCTTCATAAAATAAAACGGCCAGTCTTGCCATTTTGTTTCTTTAAAATATGATTTTTCTATTATATATACAACACTACATCTATTAGTATTACCAAATAGATTAAAGATACATGCCTGTGGCAATGGGACACAGTGGTGGGACTATTGAGTTTTATCTTTATATAAAGCAAAAAAGAAAATAGATAACCAAAATAAGAAAATCTAATGTTTATAAATTTATAATGTTAGTAAAATTAATGCCAGTGATAGTTGCCTAATGGGTTTTCCCATTATTTTTTAATCTTTCGGGGCACCAAGATTGGAGGACACGTCGGTTGGGTCGACTGGGGAAGGTATGGGGCTGGTGGGAGCGGGGGGTATCCCCCGCGAGATAGGGCAATAGGCGTAGGCGGATTTGGCCGTAGGGTTTGGTAGGTTTGTCGGGGGGGGGTGCTGCCCCCCCCCCCTCCCCGATGTGCCCGCTGGTTAGGCCACACCGAAGTTGCCGATAAGACTGGTGCACCCCCTACAACCCTCTTTTTGTGGAAAACTTCCTGGGCGTGTGCCCCAATTTCCGATACCTGACCCCCTGGGACTTAAGATTAATTAAATAAGAAATTTTAGAACATCCCATCTAAAATGCGCTTTCTGTTGTAAAATTAAATTTATATTTATTTAGATATGTGCAAATAAAATTTATGAAGTCCATATACCCTTTTAGATTTAAAGTCAAAATTGTCCTATTCTTTCTGTCCAGAGTGAAGTCACTGGTATCCAGAGGCAGGGCTCTGGATGGACATGCTCGAAGCCTTAGTGGTATATGAGCATGTTAATAGGTTTTACACACACACAGTGACAATTACAAGACATAAACTAAATAATAAGTACATGTTAGCATATACGATATTGTCATAAATGAACGAGATTAAAAAATATATATTTTGACTGAAATGTAAAAAAATAAATTATATGTTACTGGCAAATATATATTTAGATTGGCGAAAGAAATTGAAGATTGGCGAATTTTTTGGCGAACAAAAATAGCAACCCAGGGCTAGCCCTGCTATTTGTAGGTCACTGTGACCTACTTTCACGGTCTGCTGCACATAACTGTAAATTCATGTACGGATCATATCTTGCACACAGATGCATACAGGACCATCAAACCACATGTTGGAACAGCTTGGGATGGTTCATCCATCCCATTGCAAAATGTTTACATAATTAGAATTGAATCTTACCCACAACATATTCATTAATATAGATATGGTTTTCCATCAAAATCATGATGGGCATATCATGTACCTCACCAATACTCTTGTTATAATGTTTTATTCTCACTGTAGACGATCCTGGCTACAATGTCTTGAGAACAAGATAGTTACAGTCTTAGCTGGAGTGGTGGCCTTTCTTGACATGAACAGGAATTTGGACATTATAAGAGACCATCTGAATGATCACTGGGCTCACATTCTATGGTTGAGGATTCTGCACAGTCCCTCTGCCTGTCAGCTCCACTACAAAGACTTGCTGTCTCCAGAAACCCACCAGGAGCTGGGTGAGATAATTCCATACAACACTGGAGTACACGGAATGTCGTTCACAGCAGAGCTGCCCTTCTCGTGGTTACTCCAACAGCTTATTGAAAATGCTCTCGCGAATGCTGAATCCAGTCGTCTCCAAGAAAGTGAAGAGATCAGTGGTGAGTTCCATTGGCTTTACAGGCCTCTGAGAATTTAAAATGTTCAAAACACATTTATGGGTCAATTAAAAATTCAGGTAACCCATTTCCTTTTTGCATAGCTTGTTACATCATATAAGGAATAAATTTATACACAATATCAAGTGAAGCAAACTATACAAATGTATCTCTTCTGTTTTTTATGTTTATTTATTGTAGTGGAACATGCCAAGCTAGACTTAGTAGGTCGTGTCATTCTTGATACTCCATATGGCAATCTCTTGAATGCGGTGTCTGCAGAAAGGGGAAGTAACCAGAGAGAGATTATCATGGCCTATGTGAAAGATTTTGTCCACACAAAATATCCTTGCTCCAGTCCAGATAAACATCAGGTTTGTTCATGCAACAACATTGACTCAAATTCATTGTTTTATTTATTGTAAATATCTGTAAAGCTACAGCAAAGATTTTATAGAAATGTATCGTACATTTCATTTATGATCTGATATAAATTTAATCAGCTTGAAATCCATCTTGCTTGAGAAAATGTATTTGTTTAATTTCCTTTACTTTGTACTGTTTTATGAGATTTGGGAGCACAGTAATCTCATTTCTTCCATATGGTCATATGCCTGGAGACTGTCTTGGTGCTCTGTAATACTTATATTGATGATAATGATGATTTAAGTATGCTGATTAACATACCAGAACAAGAATACGATTCTTACATGAAATAAAGTAAGAGCATGTTTTATTTAATGACACACTCAACACATTTTATTTACGGTTATATGGTGTCAGACAATAGCATATTGAGAGAGGAAACCTGTTGTCACCATGTCATGGGCTACTCATTTCGATTAGCAGCAAGGGATCTTTTATATACATCTACATACCATGACATTTAATATGCCAGTCATGATGCACTGGCTGGAACGAGAAATAGCCCGATGGGCCCACCGATGGGGATCGATCCCACACCGACCGTGCATCGAGCGAGTGCTGTACCACTGGGTTACGTCCTGCCCCTATACTTATATGAAGTCCTATGCAATAAATATTTATTAAATTAGTCTACAATAGACCTTGATAAATTCTTCAGTTTGGACTTTCAATTTTATAAGTGTTGCTAATGTCTAAGCTTTTGGTGAAATGTCATTTAAGCATGGCATGATGTGTGGTACACAGACATATTTTAGCTTAGCAACTGTTTTGACATCTCTTTCCCGGACAACATCAGCAGGTAATTAAATGTTAGCACTTTATCAAGTCATACTCTTTTTTCGTGTCTTTTTATAAACTGACCATCAATGTGTTTCTGGTGACTTAGATTCTGTGTGAAGCTTTGGAAATCTCATCTAGACAAGCAAGGATGGACATAACAAGTTTGGACTTGATGCCAGCGCTGGTTGCAGTACAATGCACTCACTCTCTTGTGACGGGCAGACTACAGGCCTTCCAGGACATTGAGCAGGTGTGGCCACAAGTGCTGGATGCTGTGTGTAAGATGAGGCAACAAGGAGGACATGCTCTTCTCAACACTGAAGAACTGGTACATCTTTATTAGAGATTCTGAGAAAATGACATTCATAAATACATATAACAAGATTTCGATATTTCCATGTATTATTCGATTTATATGCTTCATATAAGTAAGTTATGCAACAAATTTATATCATTTGCTGTTAGGCATAGAGAACTTGCAAAATTAGCATAAAAACATTGTACTATTCTATGTTCATTATTAAAAACTTCAAATTCAAAACTTCACAATTTAAAATTTGATTAAGGTCAGTGAGTGTTGAAAGTAGGTATTTTGCAGGCATACATATTGTAATGGCAATGTCTACACTCCATTTGAAGCCCATCACAGCCCACGTGACCTGATCCATAGCATGTGCACATCACCATTGAGGCAAAGTGGTTTTGCAAGTGCCACTAGTCACGTGACTACAATAGCACATGTGTTGTCATCATTACTTAATCACAGTAATCTGACACAACGAAGTATCCACATTAAAACAATATTTGTTATGACCTGTTTCGATGCCACCCCTCAAAAATGTGCAGTGTGAACATGCTGTCGGCATGTTGCACGCGGGAACATCAGTAGCTGATGTTGCAAAGGCATTGGGTTACAGTCGACGGCCAGTTTATGATCTGCGGACACGAGTACAACAAACAGGCACCACAGCTGATCGCCACCGACTGGGTAGACCATGTATGAAATCATAGGCAGATGACAGTCATATTGTGTTATGTCACCTCCACAACTATTTCATGACAGCTACAGCAACCAGTAATGAACTTTTCAGACGTCGGGTTTTTCACGCAAAATTGAAATCGGCTGTGAACCGCTCACCTTCACACACAGCGCCCATATGTTGGACAAATTTTTACCCAATTTCATCGACATCAATTGTGGGCACAACATCACTTGCAATGGACTATGAGATAATGGAATAGAGTTGTGTTTAGCGATGAATCGAGATCCACCCTGCAATTTGCCAATGGCATGCAGAAGGTTTAGAGTTGACGTGGTGAACATCATGCTCAGTGTTGTGTCAGTGAAGTTGACAGATTTGGAGGCAGAAGTGTAATGGTTTTGGGCGCTTTCTTTGGAAATGGACATTCTCATCCATGGCAACCTCATCACTGTTGCATACCACAACCAGGTGCTGGCCCAGGAACTTGTGCCCTTCATGGTCCAGGCCTGATCTTTCAGCATGACAACACCAGATTCCACACGGCCATCTTGACGAGGGATTACCTGAGGAACATGGGCATAATATCATGGATTAGCCTTCAAGGTCGTCCGACCTGAATCCCATCGAGCATGTCTGGGATGTGCTGGGAAGACCCCTGCACACTCTCAGGAACCCTGCACAGACTTTGCAGGAACTTGGTGCCTCATCATTGACACTGTATCCCTAATGCATTCTTTACACGTATCGGGCAGTCCATGCGGAGGGGTTGCCTTGCAGTTGTGTGTACACATGGAGGGCATACTGATCCTGTGATTTCATCAGACAACCCTGCTTGTGAATTACCATTTTCACTGTTTGTGGTTTTGACGAATGCTGTGGGTGCATCGAACAGATTTTCGACTTAACATTTATTCCTGTTCTTTCTTTGGACGTCATACAATGAAAAACCCACTTATTTAACATATTCTTCTGTCATATTTGCTAATTAGCCAAGATGAAACGGTTATGAAGTTTTTAATTCGACTCAGTATATATCATCAAATGTTAATTTTTCTCTGTATTCACCCTATATAGGTTTTTTAACCTGTTATTTTAGACACTGGATGTTTTGAGTCTGATGAATTTCTATATATTTTGTAAATATGTGAGTTTTACTGTATTTTTTTTTTTAGTTGATTTTACAAACACTGTCCAGATTATGTGATATTTCCTCTTATCGTTCTAGACACTGGATGTTTTGGGCCTGCTTCTGCTTCTGGAGCAGCTTGAACCACAGAAGGAACAACTGAATAAGGAAAAGGGAAGAGCAGAATGGCTGGAAAATGTCAAAACCTTTTCACCAGTCATTCAAAGAATTTTTGACAGCATTGACAACATGACCCTTGGTCTTGGATCTGTGTGTCTTGGACACATGACAGGAGCAAGGTAAAGTATATTCATTAAAAATACTTCATCCTCCAACAACATTCTATTATAGTTCTGACTAAAATGTGTTTCATAATTCTTTTATATCTAGTCATCCAGAAATTTAATTTTTATTTCCTTGTGTGTATAATCACTTTTAGATTTGATCGGCATTTCACAGCCCACATTTTTTAATCTTATCTGGAGACAAGTGAAGTTTTAAAAAATATTTGTAACGAGTAAAGTATTCTCGGTTATTGCATAACATAGCGATTTTAATCTGATGTGTCTCTGAAATCAAAGTTTTAAAGTATTAGTACACCAAACGATCAGCTTAAGCTGTTGTCTTGAGCTTCTATAGACATTAGAATACAGAAATGAATATCCAAAGCAAGAATCTTTGTTTCAGCAAGAAGCACTGTACACTATTTTGCTGGGCTGATGGATAAAGCCACCAGGTCACAAGGGAAATGTCATTATTAAAACAATGAGCTAACTACCATGCATCTTGTTTTTCTGCTGTAACTTGCAGTAGTTTTCTTTTCTTAGTAACATATATTACATAAAATGTGACTTATGCAAAACTTTTAAAGTTCTGAAAATCTCAATATGTTTCATAATTGTAATCGTAATTGTATATTTTATATAATACTGACAAGAATTGAATGTTATAACATTTTGACATAAAACAACCTACACTAGTGTTCTGACACAAAATATATTAACAATTACAATTAATTTAATTCTTGTTTTACAACAATCCATAATAATAACTGGCTCTAATTCATCACTGTTTTTATAAGTCAATCTGTTATGTCAATTAGTCTTTTTATTTAAATAAATAAAGAATGATTCAAATTATATTCTCTAAACAATTAATGTTGTTCCACCTCTCCTTCCATATAAGTGTTTTCTTTTCTATTATGTAATATTATTAATTTATTTTATAATTTATCCATAATATTCATGTGCTAAACACATTTGATATTTTGCATTATTACCTCTGTTAATAATAAATATTTTGCTGTCAATTAATGGGTAATTTGTTTCCAAACCGATAAAACTTGTATACTTGAGTTTAAAATTTTCATAAGATTTAGTTGAAAAGTGTGACATGCTTAGAGATTCAAAGCAACACTGGTCTCCAAATTAAGCTGTATGACAAAAGGGGTGACTTACTTTACAATAGTCAATTTCCTCTTTATGTCGAGCAATATACCTTCTGCTCCAGCTTTTGGTGTCTACACATCACAACTTCTAAGCTACCTTAGGGCATCATCCATATCATTCTGGCACGGAAGTTGTTATCAGGATTATGATGTTCAGGGACTCCTGATGGCATATAAAACGTTGACACATACTAACTAACATAGTTGATGATTTTCACATTAAAACATTTGTGACGAATCCTCGGTTTATACATTTATATATCTAGTCATTCACTTTCTTTTTATTATATTTCTATCTCAGATGTTTGTGGACAAGAGTGATAACTATGAAGCTGTTTTTGGAGAGTTTCTCAGCCAAGGGATCTAAGCAGAATAAGAAAGTCTCTGAAAACCTGGTTGCACGATGCATGCCTCTTTGGCAGGTACTTCTAAACATTATGATTAAGATGAATTTAAAAACTTTTTTGTCTAAATAAAATAATAAAATAATGAGTCTTCTATGAACAATGTTAGTATGTTCAAACTCAAGTCTCTATTGAAGAATCGATGCCTTATAACTGTAAAATTGAAGAAATTAGTTCTTTAACAAAATTAATATTTGGTTTTTAAAATTAAAGAAGTAATCAGCAGGTCAGATGAAAAGGTAAATGTTCTAGCCAATAAAAATGAGAATCCCTTATATACAAGTGAATTATATGAATAATGGACATTACTCACAAATTAAAATCTCCAAGGCAGTCAACAGGGTTTATTAAAATTTGATCTCTATTTAGCGTTTTTGGATTGGACTGTAGCATATAGACTTACTAAGTCTTACTAGCTAACGGCCAATTGACTTATTTGTGGATGTATCTATAGTTGATTCTACTATTTTTACCTACCAAATGCTTGTAAAATTAGAAGTGAAGATGAAAGTATTATAAGATGTATCAGGTTCATGATAGCGGGCAGCATAGCCCAGTGGTACAGTGCCTGCCTGATGTGCGGTCGGTCTAGGATCGATCCCCGTCAGCTAACCACTGGGTTTTTTTTTCTCGACATAACCATATGTCCGACGCCGATATAACCGTACTTATAATGTGTTGAGTGCGTCGTTAAAAAAAAGAGAAGAAAAAAAAAGGTTCGTGATAATTATTGATCTACAGTAGAATTATGTATGATTAGATCTTACACTGTTATAATGTTGCAGCTGCTGGGAGAAAAGGCTGACTTGAAGAAAATCCAGTCACTAGAAAAAGTTGAAAAATTCCTTATAACTGTTAACAGAGCTGTTCTCCAGAAATTGTCAGAGTAAGTATTTTTCACACAAAAATTTTTATCCTACATAATATGCAATTATTACAAACAAACAGAGATATTATCTTACAATTTATGCTGTATTATTTTTCTCTCTGCAAATTGTTCTTCAGATTAAACAATATTTACCCATTACATGGTAATGATATACAGTTGAATTCCATTGGCTTGAACCCTGTTGGTGCTCGAGAAAGTTTTCGACCCATCGGGTAGTTACCGTATATCTTCGCCTGTAAGTCGACCCTGCCTATAAGTCGACCCCCCTTTCTCTGCTAATACAATCAGCATTTTTTTATTTGACCCACTTATAAGACGACCCAGTTTCTGTGGCAAGTTGTTCTTGACATTATTAAATGATGACAAACATATCATTCTTATTATGATATTGTGGTAAAAGATTTTCACTTCACAAACAACTAACATCGCCATACTTCGTTAGTTACTGTACTTAAAGTATTTCCTCCATATCAGTAGGAGCACCCTCTGTATTGTTACGTTTTATAGTAACATGAAACATGGTTTTCATTTGAAGCTAAATTTATGTAAACAAATACAACAAACAAGGTAAGTTCTTTTATACATTTTTACTACAGTTTCTTTTTAATAATATTTCATAATTACAACATGGTTACGGTATAAAATATCATACTAATTTTTCGCTAACACTGATTCATGTTCTGCAGCACGATCATCCTTAAGCTTGAATGCTGCAACCGTTTACGTTTCGGTATAATTGTTAATGAAAAATATTGTGGCAATGAAAAAAGGTATACAAATAGCTGTGACAATCGACAAATTAATAAAGTAATGTTTTATTAATATATAATTTATATCCAAATTAATTCGTGTAATTGATTACTGCACCAATAAAACAGTCGGTGTTGCCTAATTAATATTCATTAGGTTTGTACGTAATTGACTACTGTGCCAGTGAAACAAGCCGGTTTTGCTTATTTAATATTCATTAGGGTGGCCTCATTTTCATTGGTGTCGGGATCACACGAGGTCGGTAACTATTGTTTCGGGAGCAGGAAGTTACGTAAGCCGCGAGTTGTTCCTACCGGTCCTGTCTTACCACTGGTTGAGTATTAAAACAAAGATCGATTTACTTGAGTTGTTTTAACATTAAACAACACACCGACTTCACTAGGTTCAAGTTTACTGGATTATGACCACACATCATTATCTGTGGATCGTATTGTAAGCCGCCTAATTAACCTCTACACGTGTCTTTTGGTTCAGACATGGGTGTGTTTACCGATACCAAGTGGCTTTGTAAAAACAACAATAACGGATCACAAGAATCAAATAATGTTGCAATAATAAATATTAAAGGTAAGCACATGTACATGTAGTACTATTGTTTGAAGCTACTATGAGATGAGATCATAATTTATAAACAAACCCATGATAGACTTGCAAAACGTCATTTATGACATGCCGGGTATTTTTTTTTCTTTTTTTTTTTAGTTGACTCTCTTATGAGTCGACCCCCTTGCTATTTGCAGAAAATTTTGGTGTAAAAAATTCGACTTATAGGCGAAGATATACGGTAGATCCATCCATTCAGTCATCAACATGTAAGTGTAAGTCGGGGACTTCATTTTTGGTTCGAGTATTGCTGTGTATTCCACCCTTTCGAGTTTGACCCAATGAGATTCTACTTTATAATATATATTTTTTATTGATTCATTTCCAATTTTATGGAATCTTGTAACAAGTAAAATATGCAGTTATCTGATTTTTAATTTAGTGTATCGTATTGTGCGGGGTTGGGTGGAGTGTCAATACTGGCGCAAATCTTAACATTCAGACAAAAGCTATGGAGACGTTTTTGGCAAACTGTAAAAATGCTTAGTGATTGATTTGGAATTTTGTATAGCTGTTTGGTATAGTACTGCAAAATTATTCAGATTTGGGCACAAATCAGCCCCACAGAAATAGGAGCCTATATGATTTTATTTAAATATTTATGTTGCAGAAAACTAGGATCATGTTCTTATTGTACAAGTCCATTTGAAGCTCCTCCTGTTGTGTTGCCGTGCACGGACAAAATTTGTCAGAAATGTTACAATGACTTACTTGCTCTTGATGACTACTGTTGTCCCAAGTGTCACAGAGTTATACTAGCTGACTTTGACAAGTATACCTCATCAGCACAGAAGTAAGTCTTTAATTTTATAGACAAGACTGTATGTCTGTATTTTAAGGTTTTCTATTTTTGTAGTGTTAATGATATTCCAGTTTTGGAGGCTGATTTGACAAGTGTTTAATTGATGTAATTTGCTAATTGTTTTTGTTGTTTTGGTGTTGAATTTGTTTCTTTCAATTCATTAATGATAATAATAATAATTAAAGCTGCTAGCAACAATAAAACAATCTCCTAGAATATTATCTAAAATTATCGAAATTGCAATTTCGAATTCAGCATCCCTCAAAACCTCAACTTAATTATTTGCTATATTTGCACTGTTGCTAAGAATGAGGAATAACTAATCAATTTTGAAGTGTAGTTTTCCTAATTCACCATCCCACTAAACCTTTACAGTAAATATTTTTCTAAAATGCTATTTCCCTGATACCAGGGGAAACTTATTAATAGAATTAAAATCATATCCTGAATAGAAACAGAATTATAGGGCTTCAGATATGTGAAAAAGTTATCAATAAAATAGTTTTTGACAAAAAAGAATTAAAAAATTAGTGTCATATGTTGTGAATTCAGGCCTTCTAGAATATTTTTAAAATTCACTTGCCATTGGGCCAGTGGATTTGAAAATTCACT
>JAECMU010176154.1:0-11520 GCA_016106625.1 Dracogyra subfuscus
TCCTCAAGCGATCGACTCTTATAGCATGATATATTACACTTCAGGCGAGGACATCAGTTCTGAGCTACAACGTGCCTCACTAGGCAAAGAGAAGCATATTTATCGAGTGGTTTGCACTGAAATCCATAGCAGTGCTAATATTGTGACATCGTATTTACATATATTAACGTACATGTTAAACGTTACAATTCTACAACGGGTTGTCTACAATCCCTCGTGCACCGGACAATTAACTGGACATAACTGGGCTTAAAATAAGCTATCCTAAGTCTGTTTCTATTGTAGTTTGTTTTCCGACAAGGAATATTTTCAGTAACTTTGTTCAGGACAATGGTTTGATAGAATCTAGTCACCCCAGTCTGACAATCGAGGGTTATATCTACTAAACTGACGAATCACTGATAAAAATGATGGCTGATGTTATTCCATATTTTGAATTTATCCATGGTTTTTTCCCCGTGTTTTTTTTTTTCTTTCTTATCTCTGGTCAACTCTTTCACACTGATTTGTCCCATCATTTTAGATCAAAGTGACTTCACAGATGTGACGGCAGTACTCGATACGCGTGCCACCGGTGGGGCAGTGTATGCTCACCTTTCGCAGTGACAGTGATTCACGAATGCAGGTCATCACAGCTGTACTTATTCTAATGGACTCTGTCCGGTGCTAGTTTCCATTTAGTAAACTAGTCTGGAGTGGCAGTCCTCTTAGTGGCGATACAATAGAGATACAATCTCCTCGGGAATGGCTGTCATGTTATTGACGGGTTTAAACACTCAACTAGAAAGGTGATAATCGACCGAATATTTAGGCAGTGTATGTGGCCTCCAAACTCCCAATGGATCGAACAATAGACTAGTACTCAATTTGGGTTCAAAGCAGTCGAGGTTTGCAAATTCAAAAAAAAAAAAAAAAAAAAAAAAAAAATTCAGCATGCATATTAAATTTCTTGTGAGTACTCGCCATTCTGATTATACTATTCTGAATAAGGATATTAACATCTCGGCATATTTTGAACTATAGCTGTTTGGCGTCTTAATATATGGTTCCTTTGATAATTGGTCTACATAGTGTAAGAGAAAACCAGCAGCTACAACAGTGGGACCTCTCAAATCCCGGATATCTGTAAACCAAAATTCCCTAAAAAAGGGGACATTTTTTCACGATGCCTGAAGTATGAGTACAGAACAAAACCTCTCTAAACCGGCTACCCCTAAAATCGAACTTTGTGTTTTTTTGGTCCCGTGTGTTTAGAGGAGTTTCACTTTATATAACGCATGCTGCTTCTACCAAAAAAGAGGTATTTAATAAGCACTTAGCCACAAACAGGATTGCACTGTCACAACCCCTGATGTCGCCACACAAATCTTAATATCGCCAAAGATTGAATATATTTGGATGACATTACAGTACGTTATAATAAACAAACTACGGCCATTAATATACGTTTCACTATACGGTGGTCTGGACAGGATAAAAATGGGATACGCCCACCAAGGGCAATCAATCCCATAATCCATCGTACCTCAGTTGAGAGATCTCTAACACCCAGCTACAAACCCGCCACTACAGCGCCACCTACAGTTTATCAATTGTCTACCAAGTGACGCTATTATTCGTAAGCAGGACACCATACCACAATTCAGCGTCAACAAGATGGCACAATAATAATTGCCCATGTGTAATAAATATTTATATCCTTCATCAAGTTAACCCTCACGGGTAATAATAATTCTAAGCAAATTCAGTTTTTGTCGCCGCTTTTGACTTGAGATGAATTATAATTAGTACCCGGCATGCATCAATGTATTGTTTTAGTCATCGATAACTGTCTGGATTACAAATACTTCAAGTGATGACAAACTACACGTACTTCTGTAAAATTTATTTCATGATAAAGGAAAATTAAAAAAAAAAAAAGTAAAGATATCGAAAATGTAACAAATAGTAAACAACCATATACCCATATTATTTCTCAGAAAATATTTTATAAAGCACAATTATTTTGCAAGGTTTTGCTGCGGTTGCGAAGATCAGCTGCTGTTTTTGTTACAATAGCAACCAAATTATAATATAAATAATATTAATACAAACTATTAAAGCAACACTGTGTAGGTCATACTGATAATGTATTAATGAATTAATAGGTCAGACACATGATTACTAAAAACGCTGCATTATGTGACGCAATGTAATTGTCCATGATAATATTCTCCAATAATTGTAAGTTCATCGCTTAACGAGCATACACCTGGTAGCATTATCGCCGTGTTGCTGGTATACATGTCTTATACAATGTTCTTCAATAATTAGTTACTTCATAGCTCAAAAACACATACACCCCTTTAGTCTTATTCTTTTGACATTCCATTTTCATGTCTATTTTTATAATAAGTAATGTACAGCTGGAAACATAAAACCGTTTTCATTGGGACTAGTATAATAGTCAATTTATTACAACATACTTTGTACGGTACTGAATTTTCCCTTGCAAGGTACAATACTGAAAAAATCCAAACACGGTTTGTGCAGTCAATCCGTTATCAGAGGTCAGGAACTAATAAGATATCTCCCTTCTCAGGTAATGAATTTATAAACCCAGTATAGGCCTAGTGTTTATACAATGGTTTACAGTCATTAGGTACTGCAAGAAATATTACAAATGAAGTCATTATATATACAAATAGCATATTATATGAATCTGTTTAATCCATTTAATAATTCAGCACATCCACATATTATTTAAGTGAAAACTGATCACATGATTTTCACCCATTGGTTAATACTGAAAATCGATTCTTATAATATTCATGGAATGGAAAGATTAAGTCAAACCAAATCAAATAGCACTTTATATGAATATGTTTAATCCATATTAATAATTCAGCACATCGACATATTTCATTGACAACTGATCACATGATTTTTAATCACTGGTTAATATGAAAATCCATTCCTATATTATTCATGGAATGGAAAGACAAGAGAAAAACAAAGTTTGTTGTATTTAACGATGCCACTAGAGCACTTTTTTATCTTATCATTGGCTATTGGACGTCATAGATATGGTTTTTTTGTTAGTTTTTTTTAGAGGAAATCCGCTTCTGCCACATAGGCTACTCGTTTAAGATAGGCAGCAAAGGATCTTTTATTTGCACTTCCCACAGGTAGGATAGCACAAACCATGGCCTTTGTTGAACCAGTTATAGAGCACTGGTCGGTGCAAGTGGTTTACACCTACCCATTGAGCCTTGCGGAGCACTCAGTGTTGGGAGTCGGTATCTTGATTAAAAATATCATGCCTCGACTGAGATCCGAACCAGCCTGTAGTCCGATGGCTTAACCACTACACCACAGAGGCCTGTCTCGGAAAGACTAGGAAAGCAACCCAAATCTAATGATAGTCTAATGTCTTGAATAAACCTAATTTTCCCAGATAGAAGGTATTGCTGAATATTTGTTTGTAGTGTCATTACTGACAACACAGTTTGCACAACAACGATACCATAAACAAATAGTGTTGTGCAATGTTCTGTTCTAGGTTGACAAAAAATACAACGATTGTGTTTGTAAAAAGAATAAGGCAATAGCACACCAAGAGGAGATATATAATTTTCTAGAGTGGGAGTGCATCTTTAGAAAATGTCACCAAAGGACACTAGCAGACATAATACACAATTAACTGTCCCCAAAACTAACAAGATTACTAGTATTTATATATTTCCTCCCCTATCAAAACAACATAAATTCATTGCACTAAATATTAAAGTTTAGGGTCAATTCAAAGTTTGGGGTGTGCATCCAAGAAACCCTACATGCACACCTGCATAATGTCTCAAACATGTCAAATACAAATTGGGTCAAGAGATATATAAACATCTATATAAAAATCACAAATCATCTTGAAATAAATAGAAACTGTATAAATGTTAATATAAACATCACAGATGTTAATACATGTACAATACATTAATGAAAAAACAAACATACCTGGTTGAATGTCATACCTCTGTGTAAGACTTGTTTTACAAAATAATACCTATACCATATGCACTCAAGATCAGTTTTAAACACATACAAAATAATAAATATTACTAAACCCCAAGAGGAATGTACAAATATAAAGAAAAAATAACAGGAGAAAATTTATTTATATATATAATTATATAAAGATCGGTTTGATATTCTTTTATAATCATGCTTTAATAAAAAATAAGTTCCTTCATTCACCTTAAAGGTACTTTACAGGTTGTTTGTTATTACTTTTGACCTTTTCATTAAAACTATTTTTTACATTTCAATGACATTGTATTTTATATTTGTCCCTTTCATATTTGTGGACTTAGTTTTATGCCCATTTTGGCAAATCCTTTAGCAATTACATAGCATATTTGTAAAAGATCATATCAGACAGTCTGGACTGACACTGCTATGTCAATGCCACTGACTGGCAGGAGTTAAAACCAAGCAATAAGAGAGACAATCTGGAATGGCCGGAAGGTCAGACAGACAGTGGCGGGTTGACCAGGTGTAACCAGCAGCGAGTCATCATCATCCAGAACATCTTCCAACCCTGTACACCTGTAACAAAATACACCTCATCTTATGATGGTCTCACAAAACGTTTGATGAAGAATTTAAAGATAATTATATTAAACAGCCCTATATAAGAATCCAAAATTTCAAGCATTACTGAATAGAATAGAATAGAATAGAATAAAATACAATACAATACAACACAGTAGGAGATAAATTGTATTGTAAATAAAATATAATACAATTAACAGAACAGAATAGAACAGCACAGCACATAATACAACAGAAAAATAGAATAGAACAGAACATAATAGAACACAATAATAAAACAGAACAGCACAGAATGGAGAAAACTGTATTGGATGGAACTGATTGTTTAATATGCACATTCACAACATGCTGTTGTAGTGCACGCCTGTCCTGTGCACAGGTACCGGTGGCAGTCGGTTTCTCTGCCCAGGACAAGCAAGGTGGAAGGGGTGGGGTGGGGTGTTTATGGTCCTATGGAATTTGTAGTCCCATAGGATTTAAGCTAAAGAGAAAAGGTGCGCATTTGTAATGAAGGAAATTAGGTGCAATTTGGTGTGAGAACTACACATAGGTTTGGATATTAGTAGGCCGAGAGTAGCTCAGTAATTAGACCTAACCTAGGTTGCACAGAGTGTGAGAGGAGAAAACTTGTAGTGTTTTCTCTTTTATAGATACATTACCTGTCCTCACTNCCCATGCGAGTGGTCTGATCCGAACATCCCAACAGCCAAGGGGATGGCCTAAAATTCTTCACTGTATGCTCCCAGTAGTTTCGGTCATGTGACTTCAACTTCCTTCTTTTCCACGAGCACATCAAGGGAGAACAGGACGCGGGGAGGCCAGGTATCTATAAAAAAGAAAACACTCCAAGTTTTCTCCATTTCTTTTCACATAACCTGTCCTCACTAGTGCAGCATTCAACAGATGGCGGCGGGTAATGAGATCCGCAGATGCACAAGTGCTCTCCCCAAGACCGGATGGAGTCTGACAAGTGGAAGAATTAGGCCAACTATGCTCGTTAAAAACCCATGTAGGTGATGTTAGTAACACCAAGTAAAATATGTGGCATCTGTTAGTAATGGCAGATATGTCTCCCTGAACAGGAGCCGTGAGGCCACATCTCAAGTTGGTTCTGATGGGGTGGAAAGACATACCACCAGGGATGCAGGTGTTAGGAAACCTACCAACGTAGTGTTTTTAATAAAAGAAAAAAGCAACAACATAGTATGGATGCATCCGTCAGAACAAGGAACTAAACACATTCCCGAATGTTTTCTGGCCAGTACACCAAAGAAGTGTTAGTTTAGTTAGGAAACATTTGGGCAAGAGCAGTGAAGGCAAATGTTATCCAGACAAATGTTCCAGCTGTAATTCATGTTAAAAGTGCAAAGAACAAAAGCCTTAGCAAGTCCTCACCTGTTGAAACGACAAACATCTCAGTGTGCAGTCTATAAGTGAACAGTAGCTCAGTGTCGATGAGGACGGCTAGTATTCACCAAGTGCAGCCACCACAGGTCCAAGTTGATGGAAGCCCTCAACATCTTCCGCAGCAGTTAGCGAATATAGAAGTATGTGTTGAATGGGTGTGTTAGAGTGCAAGGACATAATGGCGGCCAGTGCATGCAATTTATGCGGATTGGAAGCTGAAGATGCTTTGTACCATGTAGGAACAACGAGCTTGTTAAGGCATCGGATTCTTGGCCATAAAGTTCATATGGTGCCCCAAGGTCATATAATTTTGATCAAGGTGAAACCGGATGAGGTCCACATCTAAGGCATAGATCTCGAAAACTCGTGCAGTGGTAGCGAACCACAACAAGAAGACAGTCTTCCATGTTAATACTTCCAAGGATAACTCTTCTATAGGTTCATATGGTGCTTACGTCAAGGACCGTAAGATCAGATGCAAGTCCCACTTTAGTGGATGAAACCGCTGGACTTCATCTTCCAGCTTAAATCCTTTGATCATCTTGTATATCTCAGGGATGGTAGATAGCTTCATAGCAGTGGCTGGATCACGAACGGTAGCAGTCGACCCCTTGAGCTTCAAAGAAATACCAAGATACATCAGGAAGTCAGCAAGTCGAGATTGAGGTCGTAGTTTCTGCCTAATACACCATCAGACATTATATACAGCAGTAGTAGAGGAGCGTTGAGCCTTCAACATTGCCACAGAAGTCTTGGAAGAAAAGCCCTTCTTTTTCAAGCCTTTGGTCGGAACAAGCGAAGCTGTGGATGATGTAACCTTGATGTGGAATGTCACAGCAGGTGATCCAAATCTGGCAGAGGTAGAGGATGTGGGTTGGCGAACCTAATGAGGTCTGGAAACCGCATTCTCGTTGGCCACATTGGTGCGATCAAGAGTAGATGGCAATGGAACTGCTGGAATCTATGCAATACTTTGGGCAGCAGGATGGGCAGCGCAAAGGCGCACACATCCATCTAATTCCAGTTGATGGCCAAGGCATCTTGATTTATGATGTCTCGATCCTGGACTGGTGACACACAGACTCAAAGCAGCTGATGGTTGAACCATGTGGCAAACAAATCGATGTTTGGAGTCCAAAGTCGGTTGCAAACCCATAGAAAGCCTCCAGATGGAGCATCCAGTCAGCTGACTTCAGCGGCGACAGATGGGATAGACTGTTTGCTAGGACATTGGATATCTCCAGAATGTGTCGAGCATGGATCTTCAGATGAATGCTGTCCACTAGGTGGTGCAAGCAAAAACGTCATCTGCAGAAGACTGCTGGAGTGTCTACCGTCCGGACGATTGGAGTACACTGCCACAACACTGTCAGTAGCTACCATCAGGAACACTCCCAATCAATCTTGGACACCAGTGGAGGATTGCGTTGTAAACAGCTAACATCAACATATCAATCTTCTGGAGACCACAGCCTGGATAGAGTCTAGTCGTTGAAATGAGCTCCCCAACTTTCTAAAAACGCATCTGCGAAGAGATGGAGAATCACTTGGAATGGCCGCAAAGAGACTCAGTTTGAGATGTTCGATTGGCGTTGCCACCAATGGAGACTGGGCTGCAGGTCCACTGGAAGAGAAATCTGCAAGTGCAGATTGTTGAACCGGATTCAGGATGATAAGGTTTTGGTGACCAGTGACTGGATCTTCATCCAATGATCGAAGGGAACTTGAACAAGGCCGAGATCTGGATGCAGACTGGCTCTGATGAACTGCAAGACCTGCCTTGGATTCAACCAATACAACTCTAAGTTGATTATCCACCTGAGAGACTGAAAGGAACTTCAGGACGAAGTCGACATTGATCAAGAGCTGAGTCTTGGAACAAGACTTCATCAGGTAATTGCACAGGCACGGGTAAAAGCAGATACCTCTATGGTGAAGGAACTGCGACATCCGAGATGTAATTCTTGTAAAGAGCCATGGAGCCACGGAGATCCCAAAAGGCAGCACTGTCCCTTCGTAGTGACCACCTTGAAGGACAAATCTCAGATAACGGTGGCTTTTGGGATGAATAAGTACATGAAGATAAGCATCCTTCAGATCGAGGGAAGTCAGCCAATCTTCCAGATGAACAACAGTGAGCACATCGCGAACCGTGAGCATCTTAAAAGAGGGTGGAGGATCCAAGTAATGGATGTTGAAGTAAGCCATGCTGTGGATCATCTGCAGATCCAGCAAATCTTTCTTTGGTACAAGATATCGGAGTAGAAGCCTGGTGTTAACTCTTACCAACAGAATTCTGCAGACGGTATCCTTCTACAGACGTTTGTTGACCGATTCTTGAAGAACCTAAGTGTATGCAGCCGAGTGGAACTTCTCTCGAGGTGTAAGTGTCGAGGGAGGGTCTGAAGACAACTGCAGGCGATATCCATTCCTCAAAATCAACGTGATGGACGGGTCACCACAAAGAATGTCCTATGTTCACCAATAAAGACGAAGTCAACCTCTGACTGTGGTCTGTTCAACTGGTGTATGACACACCGGAAGCGTCAAATTGAAATTGTTGATTGGAATCGAAATGAGGAGTTGGGGTAGGTCGAGTGAGTCGTAACAATCCATTATCTGAGGACTGTCATTAACATCGAAACGTAGAACCCCGACCTCGGGTTGGAGGCACCACTGGTTTTCTCTCTAGGTTTCTTTGTGTGGTGCCACGAAAGGATCCCCACCAAAGCTTGAAGGAAGATTGAGCTGTAAACATATTCTTCATCTTGTTGGACTCCAAAGTTGTCATCAGCTGCAGAACCTTCACAGTGGCTGTGGACTGCTGTAATCCTTGTCGTTTGCAGCAACCACCTCCAATGTTGTACCAGCAAACAGAGTGGATGCCGGACAAGATTGTGCCAAAAAGTCTTTCTTCCGCTGGGAATTCAGGGATGATTTCCGTAGATGATGTGTGATCATGGTTTGTTTGTTTAACGACGCACTCAACACATTATAACTACGGTTATATCGGCGTCGGACATCTGGTTATGTCGAGCAAAAAACCCAGTGGTTAGCTGACGGGGATCGATCCTAGACTGACCGCGCATCAGGCGGGCACTGTTATCATGGTAGACATGGATGTAATGGAAGATGTCAAGTAGGCTAGCATCTGCGCCGACTGTTGGAAAAGTGCATAGCAGCGAAAATTCTTCACCTGAGTCCCTATAGCCGGTAAAAAGACATCCAGGTAAGACAAAACATTAAAGAAACAACGTTGAGCCATATCCATGGACTGTGCCAAATTGTCTGTGAATTCCACAGTCAAAAGCTTGCCAAATCGGTGAATGTCATCATCTGGAAGTCGAGCCACATCCTTGAAAGACTGGGTACAATTTCTACGACCAATGAGGAAAGTTGACAAAAGATGCAGTCTTGTGGAAGGCTCAGTCAAGATCCTCAGCAACCTCGGAAACTAACATGCCAGCCACCAAAGAACAAAGAACCATGTTTTCTGGTGGAACGTCGGTTGCGATCATAGGAATCGGACCCTTCTTTACAGGTGTAGGTGGACGTGACAAAGACGACAGCAACTCGTACACCACAGAAAGGCAGTCCCTCATAGACATATTTTAAAAATAGTTCTTTCTTTTTCTTTTTTATTGGCAAAGGTACAGTATAAAACCTAAATTACAAAAGTACAAGAAAAAGAACAACACACTATACACACAGCACGTAATTAAATACAACAGTATTTGAAAAAAGGAAGGTAAAAAGGTATGTACAGCTGACGTTTCAGGGAGGTATACCATGTAATTGAACGCATAGGCTTTTTCACAGCAGATCTCCTATTTCAAAGACTTCTATATTTGCAAGTCATTTGCATACTTGCAAGGCAGTTGCTCATAGACATATGGTTGGCCACATCAGTATCTTCAATAGCCATGGACAGTGAGATGTCATCCGGGAAGTCCCTCGTGACTCGAGCGCAGGCCAGCCAATCTGTGGTACTAGCCTGCTTCAAAGGATGGTCACTGAACCCAAGAACAGTCGACGAAGGAAGCCATTGGAACTGCAGTAGCAGATGAAACATGACCAGAAGTAGCAGACACTGAAAACGCCACCGACCCTGCAACCGCCACTCGCGAGGTGTCCATCATTGACGCTATCATCTCTTTCAGCGTAGCAGGAAGCAGAGTTTTCAGAACATCCGTAACTGAGTCGGTGATCGACGGCGTACTAGAACCTGTAGCAGCGACGGTCTCAGTCTTCTGAGATTGAGTAGCCAACACTTTCAAGTAAGAGGCCAACTCCTTGGCTGACAGGCCAGCATACTGGTCAGAGCGAACCTCTTACTGGCACGTGACATGACAACTTGGACAGATTTCATGCGGGTCATCAGCCGACATAAACGTCTTGCAATTAGAGAAGGCTCTAACAACACAAGACACGCTAACATCAGACATAATAGTTGTTTTTCCATCTGCCAAATAGAAAGAAAAAACAACCATGAACTGCAACAAGCCGGTAAACAAAAGATGCCATTTTGCAGATGACGACAACGCATTGTTATCCAGCAAAAAAACTAAAAAACCCTACAAATTTGGAATAAATAACACTTAAAGGAGGAAACAATCAAGGCATTTGGCCTGGTATGCATATTCAACGATATATATAGCATATTATTGCTTAATATCAACAAGTATAAGCGTATAGTTAATTAAAATAACGGTTAAATGTGACGGCTATTATATATAACGGGCTCAGCCATTTCGTACCATTCCAGTGAATACGCCCTCTGGCGAGCTGGTGGTTACGTAATACCTAACGTGTCACGTCAGGAATTAGTCTTGAACTGAAGAAACAAAACATACCTGATCTTTGCGGATGCATCCCAATATTATTTAATAATAATCATCCCAGTAAGCTAGCAACAATTACTAGTATATTATATTATATTTACCACAAAATAAACCAACATTGTCAAAGTGTTGAAATAACTGTATTATGATTTAAATTAACCCACGTACTTAAATAATAATCGGAGTGTTTTCTTAGTTAATTGGCCGTTTCTTTTCGTGACCGGTACCTGCGGTTCTTGATTAGCAGGTGTATATTTAGACGCTTCTCAGACACAGAGACCCACACTAAAAAGACGGGCCTCTGTTATTAAGATCACAGGATATTGTGTGATAACCTCAAAGTATAATGAACTTTACCAGTCGCCCCCCTTTATTACTGTAAGTAACTCTGTAAAACCTTTGATTAAGTAGACTTTCCCATCTAAAATCACAAAACTGACCACTTACATAGTCACAAAGAAAAGAAAATTATCACCTGGGTATCGTGAGTGGTCGTTTTTGCTCGAACGTATCCTACCAATAGGCCTAATAATATGTATTTATTCTTTGGATTTTTTAAAAGAAAAAAAATACTATAAGTCCATTTCATTATATTGATGCAAATTGAAATATAATTAGTTAAATAGTTTATTATACTATCAAGTCATTTATGTTGTTTTACAAGTCAGGTTGATGAAAGCGAAGC